>JAVIAB010000145.1:13692757-13717757 GCA_032433765.1 Megaustenia siamemsis | reverse complement strand
AAAGAAGCAATCAACATTTTACGGGCACATCATGAGAAAAGAGCAAAGTTGGAATACTTGGTTACAACTGGCAAAATAAAAGGAAAGAGAGATCGCGGACGACAAAGAGAGAAATACTGGATAGCTTGGTGTCATGGCATGGAAAACAGTCAACAACAGAACTGATACGATGCACTGTAGATAGAAGATTGTGGAAGGACATGGTCGCCTACGCCAACCGGTATGGCACATGATGATGATGATGAAAAGTATAAATCCTCGTCACGCCAAGTGATGTTTAGGGAATAGGATGTTAGTGACCATAATATTTATAGACCTTCGGCACATGATTTTTGGGGTAATGTGGTCGGTATTTTTAGATGACAAAATATACATGGAAAACAAACCAGTGGAAGAGATCGATCACTTTATCTATCTTGAAAGTCACATTGATCGAGAAGGGGATACAAGTAAAAAAATCATAATCAGAATAGCTAAAGCGGCAATGTCTTTCAGAAGCCTTGAAAAGTTGTGGAAATCAAAACTAATCAGCACAAACACAAAACTTTGGCTATTCAAATCAAATGTACTATCAACCCATACGTATGCGTGTGAAAGCTGGAAAACAACAAGAGATATAGAAACAAAGTTGAACACATTCGAAAATAAATGTCTAAGGAAAATAATTCGTGGAACGAATTCAAAACAAACGAGGAAATTAGAGAAATCGCCAATCAACCACTAATATCTTCAGTAATAAAGAAAAGACGATGGTCATATGTTGGACATATGATGAGGAGAGATAACAACCGAACAGCAAAGCAAGCCCTCATGTGGGAAACAACAGGTACGAGGAAAAGAGGCCGACCCAGAGAGACACTGAGAAGAGCATTGATCAGAGAGGCAAGAGCAGCAGGAATCGGCTCCCTCAATGAGATAGAGTTGTGGCACAGAACAGAGACAAATGGCGAGATCTGATAAAAGATCATTACAAGGATTGAAAACTGCTAGAATATAAATTTAGATACGAGAAAGAGTATCTGGGCTATGGGCCGGCTACGGCTCGAAAGGTCAATAAATAGATAGATAATAGGTCGGTGTTACACCAGTGCTGCTTTACTTTCCAGAATTATTCAGTATTAAAGACTGGGTGAAAAAGGCGTAGGGTGGGTACCCTATAATATAACAACCCCATTGCCTTGTGGGTGAGACTTTTAAGTCAAAGGCTAGCGGAGCCAACCGTAAACAAACCGACGGAAGGGAACAAAAAACCATCTTTGTAGCTTCTTTGTATAGTCATGGGTCGCCACAATTATTGAATTCACGACAACCAACGTTAATAACTGTCGAGATCGAGAGTTCTGGAGAATCATGATCATCTACGCCAGCAGGCATGGTTATTGTTATGGAAGGCCCCGGTATCACGGCAAACGAATTAAAATCCATAATTGCTCAACCGCCCGTGCCAGTGGAATCATCCGAATTACTAACTTATCTCCCAAACAAAGAAAGGTGGTAACTATAGTCCCCATCATAGCAGTCTCAGCACACGCCAAAAGACAAAAGGCGAAACCGCACAGAAAGTGAACACCGCCAACTGTGCTTCCAAAAGTCCAAAAGGTCTGGTACTTGATGTCACGGACCATTTAACGGATTATCGTTAAGAAAATGACTCAGACAGTTCAGACAGTACAGAGACCGTTTAATCTCCATGCATCAATCAACAAGTTATCCATTTGATTAATCAAAATACTGGAAGCACATTTGAAACGAATTATACTTGGTTAGATGATGCCGACGCCAGTACTCAGACTAACTAACCCGAATACAATTTAAGAAAATTACAGAAAACTATTATCTCTTAAACTAGAATCGATGCTAAATTTTTCTCGATTCTGGCACAAATCGATATCTCGTTGTGACGTTTTTAACCATCAAAATTGGCTTTCCCTTCTTTCTATTTCTGGAAGGGGGGGGGGAGGGAAGAGGAGGAAGGGGAGAATGTACATCGATGTCAATTTCAGACAAGTCAGAATGTTTACTATTGAGGCTGAGATTATGGATTTCTGTTTAGGGAAATATAAACATTTTAATGTGCCCATTTGGGGGCTTGTAAATATAGAATAGCTGGTAGTTCACAGGAATAGCCTTCTCTGTTCTCTTCTGCCATTTTTTCTTCATTCTCATGTCTTCTTCTTTTTTTTTTTCAATTCTAACCCTCAATATGTTCATTCTCCTCCTTCTTTTTCTTAATTTTCTCTTAAAATTCGATTTTCTCTTTCTTTATCTTCTCCTCACCTTAATTTTCATTACTCGCTTTCTATCTCTAACTCTCTCAAATGTGTGAAATCTTCAGTGATTTTTGCCTGAAGCATTGTGATATCTGCAGTTTCGTTTCCTGTATTAATGTTAATGGTTTTTTTTAGTGTAATTCTTTCAGTGGCTCATATAGTTTTATCTGTAGTGTTATGTCTATGGGGCAATGGGTTTTCATCAGTCTACCCTATTCAATAGTCTTGAAATAATGTATTCAGCAGTATCCAAAACTTGGACTTTTTTGGAATCCACAGGGGAAAAAACAAAGAGGAAGACCAAGGAATTCTTGGAGAAGACAGATAGAAGCAGAGATGAAGATGATGGGGAAGACATGGAATGATCTTAAAAGAATGGAAAAAAGAACAGAACGACTTGGAAAGTGCTTGTTAAAGACCTGTGCTCCACAGGGAGCTGGAAGGAAGAAGAAGAAGTAGTACCCAAAACAGGTAGAAAAATAGAACAGTTCTGCCACCATGTGACCTACGGAGAGTTAAAAAAAAGAAGTAAAGTACCCCCATCACGCCAAGTGGCGTATAGACAATATGGTGTTTATCATCATCATCATCATCATCATCATCATCATCATCATCATCATCATCATCATCATCATCATCATCATCATCGTCATCATCGTCATCATCATCATCATCGAGTGCCTTCTCCGCAAAGAAGGTTGGCTACTATGGAACGCCATTCTGCTCTGTCTCTTGCTTTGATGGTGCAGGTTGTCATAGGCTGATTTGTCCATCTTTTGATGTTACTCGTCCATGTTAGTCTTGGTCTGCCTCTGCCTCTTTTACCTTGTATTTTCCCCTCCAGGATTACTTTTAGTAGGATGTTGTGTCTTTTAACGTGGCCTAAAAATCGCATTTGTCTTGTTTGAATTGTGTTTAGTAGTTCGCTTTTCATTTTTAGTTGTTTTAAGATTTTATCGTTTATTCTCTTTTCCCTCCACCCAACTCTACCTATTCTTCGATATATCCACATTTCAAAGGCTTCATTCTCTATTCTGTTTTCTTGTCTAATGTCCATGTTTCTGCACCATATAGGAATATTGAGAAGATATAGCATTTTGCTATTCTTAGTTTTAGCTTTGGTGTTATTTGTTTTGATGTTAGTATGTTCTTCATGACATTAACATTACTTTTTGCCATTCCTATTCTTTTGTTTATTTCAGTTGTACATTTTCCATCACTGGTTATAGTATGTCCAAGGTAGTTGTAGTTCTGAACTGTCTCCAAGTCTATTCCTTCTATTTTGATATCCACTTGTGGGTTTTGAGTATCTTCTTTGTTTATGATCATAGTTTTAGTCTTTTTGATATTCATATCTAGTCCATATTTTTTACTTGTTATGTTTATTACATTAAGCAATTGTTGTAGATCTTTAGGATTTTCTGCTAGTAGTACAGTATCGTCAGCATATCTTAGGTTATTGATTATCTTTCCATTAATGTTAAGGCCTGGCATCTCTGAGATGTTTTTAAAGATTTGCTCAGTGTATAGATTGAACAAGTTTGGTGATAGGATACATCCCTGTCTTACTCCTCTTTTTATATCAATGGGTGTAGAGTTCTCTTTGTTATATTTTATTATTGCTGTTTGCTCCCAGTATAGATTACATATTAGTCGTATATCCATGTCATCTAGATGTATCTCTTTAGTCATTCTATAAGTTGTTTGTGGTGTACTCTATCAAAAGCTTTGAATATTGTGTTAGTGAACATACATTTTACAGACCTTCAGCACATGATTTTTGGGGTAATGTGGTCGGTATTACGCCCGAGCCGCTTTACTTTCCCAGAGAAATATCATCCGGTATCCATTAAAGGCTGGGTGAAATGGCAGCCGTCGGTTAGGATCGAATCCTACCTCTTGTCCTTTGTAGTCCAGTTCACTAACCACTAAGCTATCGCAGCTCCCTGACCTACAGAGGGATCAAGTTCCAATCGCAGTTGGAGGAAAAGAGAGAACTTCAGCAACTACGATGACCCCATACACTGATTCCAGAGATTCTACTCGACCATCATCTTCCGCATGAGAACCGGTCAGTGTCGCCTCAAAGTGTCCCACGGGGATTGGTTGGTCTCGAAGCAAGACGCTGACCTCGAGACAGAGAGGTTGTGGGTTCAAATCCCAGCTGCACCAGTTGGGAATTTTATTTAAGATTTCTCTCTGCGGCAACCACCCCTGGTCTCAGTAGCTAGGCCTGGCCTGAAACGTCAATTACTCATCGACGGACGAAAAAATGAGTACATCCGAACTTCTGGATCCATAGTATATTTTCCACCTTATTTTTTTTTGCGCTTGCCAGCTTGTTACCTCTGTCTAAATCCTTAGAAATTAGAAAATGAATCTTGCGTGTTAATCCGTTTTTCCCTGGCAGCTGTGTGCATAGTGGTCCCACGCGGCACAGACAGATAACTCCGACTTCAGAGGTACTCATATTATTTTTCCACAATGAGTCATCATCATTGAGTGCCTTCTCCGCAACGAAGGTTGGTTACCGTGGATCGCCATTCTACTCTGTTTCTTGCTTTGATGGTGCAGGCTGTCATAGATTGACTTGTCCATCTCTTGATTTTACTCGTCCATGTTAGTCTTGGTCTGCTTCTGCCGCTTTTACCTTGTATTTTCCCTTCCAATATTACTTTTAGTAAGCTGTTGTGTCTTTTAACATGCCCCAAAATTTCATTTATCTTGTCTTAATTGTATTTAGTAGTTTTTTTTTAAATTTTCAGTTGTTTTAAAACTTCATCGTTTGTTTTATTTTCTTTCCATCCAATTCTACCTATTCTTCTATAAATCCACAATTCAAAGGCTTAAATTTTCTGTTTTGTTTTCTTGACTAATGTCCATGTTTCTGCACCATACAAGAATACTGAGAAGATGTAACATTTTGCAATTCTTAGTTTCAGCCCTGCTGATATTTGTTTTGTTGTTAGTATATTTTTCATGGCATTAAAATTACTTTTTGCCATACCTATTCTTTTGTTTATTTCAATTTTGCATTTTCCATCATTGGTTATAGTATGTCCCAGGTAGTTGTAGCTCTGGACTGTCTCCAGATGTATTCCCTCAACTTTGATATTTAATTGTAGGTCTTGAGAATGTTCTTTGTTTATGATCATAGTTTTAGTCTGTTTGATATTCATTTCTAGTCCACATTTTTTGCTTGTTATGTTTATTATATTAAGCAATTGTTGTAGGACTCTAGGATTTTCTGCTAGTAGAACAGTATCATCAGCATATCTTAGGTTATTGATTATCTTTCCATTAATGTTTAGGCCTGGCATCTCTGAGATGTTTTAAAAGATTTGCTCAGTGTATAGATTGAACAAGCTTGGTGATAGGATACATCCTTGTCTTACTCCTCTTTTTATGTCCATGGGTGTAGAGTTCTCCTTGTTATATTTTATTATTGCTGTTTGCTCCAAGTACAAATTACATATTAGTCGTATGTCTGTGTTGTCTATATTTATATCCTTTAGGCAGTCTATAAGTTGCTCATGGTGTATTCTATCGAAAGCTTTGGTGTAGTCTATAAAGCAGGCATATATTGGTTTGTTTACTTCTATGTACTTTTCAATCAATGTTCTCACGCTAAATATGGCTTCTTTTGTGCCACTGTTTTTCCTAGATCCAAATTGTTGCTCATATAATTCAGTATTGATTTTATTCTGAATCCTTCCCTGTATAACTTTTAGTAAAATTTTTGTTACCTGGCTCATTAGGCTTATTGTTCTGAAGTCACTGCATTCAACTGCACCATTCTTTTTAGGCAATGCAATGAAAGTTGATGTTTTTAGTTCGTTTGATATGTATCCTGTATGGTATATGTAATTGCATATGTCTGTGATCACTTCGATGCCAAAATCTTCTAGAGCCTGTATCATCTCTATCTGTATATTGTCAGGTCCTGCTGCCTTTCCCCCTTTCATTGTTTTTATAGCTTTTTCTACCTCAGATTTCAGGATTTTATAGTTGTATGTACATTTTATGTCTGGCATTTTGTCCCTTTCGTCATGAAATAATTCTGTTATATATTCTTGCCATCTATCTATTATATCTTTGTTGTCTGTTAGCATTCTTTCCTCTTTGTTTGCAATACATCCGTTTCCTGCAGCTTTTTTGTCTTTATTAGTCATTCTCTTTATTTCTGTGTGCATCTCTCTTAAGTTTTGTTATTTTCCATAGTTTCGACTTCTAGACATCTTTGGTTGAGCCAGTCTTCTTTTGCCTTTTTGCACATTTTCAGTATTTCATTGTCAATATCCTTGTATCTGGCAGTGTTTTTCGCGCTTGTCTTCTTTCTTCCATTTTTTCTAAGATTTTGTCAGTTATCCATTTTTGTTTTTTGTTACTTTCCTTTTTGGGCAAGGTGTTGCAGGATTCTTGTATGCTGTTTTTTATGCATTGCCATTTTGTTGTGGCTTTTTCCTCAGGATTTTCTCTTCTGTACTGCTCGATCCCCTCTTCTAGTAGCTTCTGATATGTGTTCTTTACTTGTACAGTATAAGTTTCTTTTTACATCTTTCTGGTTTAACGCTGTTATATCTATTGGTGTTGCTGAATTAGTTTTTTGTTTGTTTCTCTTTAATTTTTATCATTACAGGATTGTGGTCTGAGTTAATATCTGCTCCTGTGTAGGTTTTGGCTTTCTTGACGCTGTTCCTGAATCTGCCTTTTATCATTATGTAATCTATTTGATTCCTCTGCCTGTCTCCAGGGCTTTTCCATGTGTATAATTTCCTTTTTTCTTGCTCAAAGAAGGTGTTGCATATTATCAGTCTGTTTTCTTCACAAAATTGTATTAATCTTTCTCCTCTGTTATTCCTTTTTCCTAAACCATGATTTCCTATAATGGTCTTATATTTACCTTTTCCTACTTTAGCGTTCATATCACCCATTATAATCAAGATGTCTGATGATTTCACTTGCTTCATAACTGTGTTTAGATCTTCATAGTATGCCTCTATTTGTTCGTCTGTATAGTCTTGAGTAGGTGCGTATGTCTGTATTATTGCTATGTCGAATGGTTTTGCCTTCATTTTTAATAGTATATTCCTATCATTGTATGTCAAGTCGGTATTTATATATTTTTGTAGATCTCGTTTTATTAGAATGCCTACTCCTCTGTGATGTTCTTTTGTGTTACCTGAATATATAAATGTTTATTTATCATCTTATATGTATCCACTTTCCTTCCATCTTGTTTTCTAGATTTCTAAGATATCTATATTTAATCGTTCTGCTTCTACATTAGATTTTCTAATTGTCCTTGTTGGTATAAGGTATAACATTCCATGCAGCTATTTTTAATTCGTTCTTAATACAGTAGTTAGAATTTCTCTCCGTGGCTTTCTTTGGAGTGTTACGTGATGAGGTTTCAATCTCTTTCACGGTGGTCTGCCATATCCGTCTTTCGTGTTCTGAATATGTCTCATGTGTACCACACACTTTGCTGTTTTCGCTTTCTGGGCCATTGATCATTTTTGATTCATCCGCCCCATCCACCGACACAGACTTTTTATATTCGGGTTGAACATACTCGGCGGCGCCATTTTTTGTCGAACCATGTGCTAGACTATTGAACCGCGAACACACGACACAAAGAATAATAAATCATATTCCACTTAAATATCGGTAATCACAGTTTATCCACACGTCCGAAATAAAACATACTCCAAACGGGGAATAGCAACACATAATTTCATAATTTGACTGTCACGTAAATCATTTAAATATTCGGCACGAGCCGAATTATAAAAACGACTGCACGTAGCCGCCATGACACCAGAACCTCCATGAGTAATTGACGTTTCAAGCCAGGCCTCGCTGCTGAGACCAGGGGTGGTTGTGCTGCTGAGACCAGGTGTGGTTGTGCTGCTGAGACCAGGGGTGGTTGTGCTGCTGAGACCAGGTGTGGTTGTGCTGCTGAGACCAGGGGTGGTTGTGCTGCTGAGACCAGGGGTGGTTGTGCTGCTGAGACCAGGGTGGTTGTGCTGCTGAGACTAGGGGTGGTTGTGCTGCTGAGACTAGGGGTGGTTGTGCTGCTGAGACCAGGGGGGGTTGTGCTGCTGAGACCAGGGGTGGTTGTGCTGCTGAGACCAGGGGGGGGGGTTGTGCTGCTGAGACCAGGGGTGGTTGTGCTGCTGAGACCAGGGGGGGATTGTGCTGCTGAGACCAGGGGTGGTTGTGCTGCTGAGACCAGGGGTGGTTGTGCTGCTGAGACCAGGGGTGGTTGTGCTGCTGAGACCAGGGGTGGTTGTGCTGCTGAGACCAGGGGGGGGATTGTGCTGCTGAGACCAGGGGTGATTGTGCTGCTGAGACCAGGGGTGGTTGTGCTGCTGAGACCAGGGGTGGTTGTGCTGCTGAGACCAGGGGTGGTTGTGCTGCTGAGACCAGGGGTGGTTGTGCTGCTGAGACCAGGGGGGGGGATTGTGCTGCTGAGACCAGGGGTGGTTGTGCTGCTGAGACCAGGGGTGGTTGTGCTGCTGAGACCAGGGGTGGTTGTGCTGCTGAGACCAGGGGTGGTTGTGCTGCTGAGACCAGGGGTGGTTGTGCTGCTGAGACCAGGGGTGGTTGTGCTGCTGAGACCAGGGGGGGATTGTGCTGCTGAGACCAGGGGGGGGATTGTGCTGCTGAGACCTGGGGGGGGGATTGTGCTGCTGAGACCAGGGGGGGATTGTGCTGCTGAGACCAGGGGGGGATTGTGCTGCTGAGACCAGGGGGGGATTGTGCTGCTGAGACCAGGGGGGGATTGTGCTGCTGAGACCAGGGGGGGGGATTGTGCTGCTGAGACCAGGGGGGGGGATTGTGCTGCTGAGACCAGGGGGGGGATTGTGCTGCTGAGACCAGGGGGGGATTGTGCTGCTGAGACCAGGGGGGGGATTGTGCTGCTGAGACCAGGGGGGGATTGTGCTGCTGAGACCAGGGGGGGATTGTGCTGCTGAGACCAGGGGGGGGGGATTGTGCTGCTGAGACCAGGGGGTGGGATTGTGCTGCTGAGACCAGGGGGGGGGATTGTGCTGCTGAGACCAGGGGGGGATTGTGCTGCTGAGACCAGGGGGGGGATTGTGCTGCTGAGACCAGGGGGGGGGATTGTGCTGCTGAGACCAGGGGGGGGATTGTGCTGCTGAGACCAGGGGGGGATTGTGCTGCTGAGACCAGGGGTGGTTGTGCTGCTGAGACCAGGGGGGGATTGTGCTGCTGAGACCAGGGGGGGGATTGTGCTGCTGAGACCATGGGTGGTTGTGCTGCTGAGACCAGGGGTGGTTGTGCTGCTGAGACCAGGTGTGGTTGTGCTGCTGAGACCAGGGGTGGTTGTGCTGCTGAGACCAGGTGTGGTTGTGCTGCTGAGACCAGGGGTGGTTGTGCTGCTGAGACCAGGTGTGGTTGTGCTGCTGAGACCAGGGGTGGCTGGCCTGCTGAGACCAGGTGTGGTTGTGCTGCTGAGACCAGGTGTGGTTGTGCTGCTGAGACCAGGGTGGTTGTGCTGCTGAGACCAGGGGTGGTTGTGCTGCTGAGACCAGGGGTGGTTGTGCTGCTGAGACCAGGTGTGGTTGTGCTGCTGAGACCAGGGGGGGGGGTTGTGCTGCTGAGACCAGGTGTGGTTGTGCTGCTGAGACCAGGGGTGGTTGTGCTGCTGAGACCAGGGGTGGTTGTGCTGCTGAGACCAGGGGTGGTTGTGCTGCTGAGACCAGGGGTGGTTGTGCTGCTGAGACCAGGGGTGGTTGTGCTGCTGAGACCAGGGGGGGGGATTGTGCTGCTGAGACCAGGGGGGGATTGTGCTGCTGAGACCAGGGGGGGATTGTGCTGCTGAGACCAGGGGGGGGGGGTTGTGCTGCTGAGACCAGGGGGGGGTTGTGCTGCTGAGACCAGGGGGGGGATTGTGCTGCTGAGACCAGGGGGGGGTTGTGCTGCTGAGACCAGGTGTGGTTGTGCTGCTGAGACCAGGGGTGGTTGTGCTGCTGAGACCAGGGGTGGTTGTGCTGCTGAGACCAGGGGTGGTTGTGCTGCTGAGACCAGGGGTGGTTGTGCTGCTGAGACCAGGGGGGGTTGTGCTGCTGAGACCAGGTGTGGTTGTGCTGCTGAGACCAGGGGTGGTTGTGCTGCTGAGACCAGGGGTGGTTGTGCTGCTGAGACCAGGTGTGGTTGTGCTGCTGAGACCAGGGGTGGTTGTGCTGCTGAGACCAGGTGTGGTTGTGCTGCTGAGAACAGGTGTGGTTGTGCTGCTGAGACCAGGTGTGGTTGTGCTGCTGAGACCAGGGGTGGTTGTGCTGCTGAGACCAGGGGTGGTTGTGCTGCTGAGACCAGGGGTGGTTGTGCTGCTGAGACCAGGGGTGGTTGTCGCAGAGAGAAATCATAAATAAAAATCCCAACTGGTACAGCCGGGATTTCAACCCACAACCTCTCTGTCTCGAGGCCGGCGTCTGCCTCGAGACCAATCAATCCCCCATATCGTCCATCTGTGTCCAGTCCAGAAGGAACCACGATGTCTGGCCAGAGGGTGCTGAACTAAGGCAGAAACTAAGGGGCAGCCGTCACGACCTGGAGGTAACTGTCAGCTTTATGATGGAAACGAGGCTGCAGATCTGACCTCATGAACCAAAGACCAGATGGAAGATCTCCTCTACCAGGACGAGATGGGGGCAACAGATGGAACAGTTGAATCAATTAAAAAACGCCCCATTTTTCCAGCGATGGGACAGGCCATGCCAGTAAGAGCCGCATCCAAAGCTCTATCCACGGGGAAGGATGCCCCGGTAAACCAACCACTGCTGTCTAGCAGTTACCATCGGGAGAAGGAAAGGCTATGGGAGAACACTCAGACAGAAACCAGGGCATGGGTGGGCGCTACAGTCTTAAACGGCATCCACCCAACGAGAAGGAAAGGCTATGGGAGAACACCCAGACAGAAACCAGGGCATGGGTGGGCGCTACAGTCTTAAACGGCATCCACCCAACGAGAAGGAAAGGCTATGGGAGAACACCCAGACAGAAACCAGGGCATGGGTGGGCGCTACAGTCTTAAACGTCATCTACCCAACGAGAAGGAAAGGCTATGGGAGAACACCCAGACAGAAACCAGGGCATGGGTGGGCGCTACAGTCTTAAACGGCATCCACCCAACGAGAAGGAAAACTCCTACGTCAAACCAAGATCCACCCTGTCGAAGGCGGAGTGTGTTAGCCACGGCGCATGTTTAGGGGAAAAATCAGGAGGATCTGTAATACGACTCCAAAGAAGTGCATGGGCATTTACAGCACGCTCGGCAGGCAGAATAGTCAAGGAAGACAGTGGTGCATACGTCATGACCACGAGTAGCATGACAATGGAGGTGATGGCAGTGACCAAGGCATTCAAATGGTTAGAGTCACAAGACTACACCGACGCATGTATACTGAGTGATTTGATGAGCATGATTAAAAAAGTGGAGGCGGGCTCTGTACGCATGCAATGGGTAGAGTCGTTGCAGAAATCCAAAATACGTAAGGTCACCTTTGTCTATGTCCCTAGACATGCGGGAGTACGGGGAAATGAAAGAGCGGACAGGTTGGCTAGCTGCGCTGTCGTTGAGGACGGGCAACCGATGGATCGGGCGGACATCATCAATACCCTGCGAGATGTGAGAAGAGCACAGGACTTCGACAAACACAGATCTACGTCACTTCTTCGGATGATGGAAATGGGAGTTAAGATGGGCACAGCCAGAAATGAGAAACTTAGTGGCCGTGTAAGAAGACTTATCAACCAACATAGAACTGGAGTCGTCAGTCGCTGGACACTGAGGGAATTGTTGAGGAGGGGTTCTGAGCACCTATGGACATGTTCGGAGTGCAATGATGATGACCCGCAAATAACTCAATAACTCAATCAGGACACACACTCAAATACGAGTACTGGCCATGCGACCAGATCATCATGTGCCATGATGTTGTCCTTACCCCTTCACATACAAATACTGACCATGTGACCAGCGCATCCGGTGTCATTATATTTCTCGATTTGGGGCATTTGGTCTTCTGATTGATTTGATTATTTGTTTTTTATGATGGTGAGTAAGTGGCGTAGCTGCTTACTTTCCAGCTGCGCTTTGCAGGCTGGTCCTTCTCGTGCGTACATTTGATCTATCAGTTGTGTACAGGAACGCTACTTCATTACTCTGGTATTAGAACGCTACTTCATCACTCTGGTACTAGAAGGCTACTTCATTACTCTGGCACTAGAAGGCTACTTCATTACTTTGGTATTAGAACGCTACTTCATCTCTCTGGTATTACAACGCTACTTCATTACTCTGGTATTACAACGCTACTTCATTACTCTGGTATACAACGCTACTTCATTACTCTGGTATTACAACGCTACTTCATTACTCTGGTATTACAACGCTACATCATTACTCTGGTATTACAACACTACTTCATTACTCTGGTATTACAACGCTACTTTATTACTCTGGTATTACAACGCTACATCATTACTCTGGTATACAACGCTACTTCATTACTCTGGTATTACAACGCTACTTCATTACTCTGGTATTACAACGCTACATCATTACTCTGGTATTACAACACTACTTCATTACTCTGGTATTACAACGCTACTTTATTACTCTGGTATTACAACGCTACATCATTACTCTGGTATTACAACATTACTTCATCAATCTGGTATTACAACGCTACATCATTACTCTGGTATTACAACGCTACTTCATCACTCTGGTATTACAACATTACTTCATCACTCTGGTATTACAACGCTACTTCATCACTCTGGTATTACAACATTACTTCATCACTCTGGTATTACAACGCTACATCATTACTCTGGTATTACAACGCTACTTCATTACTCTGGTATTACAACGCTACTTCATTGCTCTGGTATTACAGCGCTACTTCATTACTCTGGTATTACAACATTACTTCATCACTCTGGTATTACAACGCTACTTCATTACTCTGGTATTACATCGCTACTTCATTACTCTGGTATTACAACGCTACATCATTACTCTGGTATTACAACGATACATCATTACTCTGGTATTACAACATTACTTCATCACTCTGGTATTACAACGCTACTCCATTACTCTGGTATTACAACGCTACTTCATTACTCTGGTATTACAACGCTACTTCATTACTCTGGTATTAGAACGCTACTTCATTACTCTGGTATTACAACACTACTTCATCTCTCTGGTATTACAACATTACTTCATTACTCTGGTATTACAACGCTACTTCATTACTCTGGTATCACAACGCTACTTCATTACTCTGGTATTAGAACGCTACTTCATTACTCTAATATTAGAACGCTACTTCATTACTTTGGTATTACAGCGCTACTTCATCTCTCTGGTATTACAACATTACTTCATTACTCTGGTATTACAACGCTACTTCATTACTCTTGTATCACAACGCTACTTCATTACTCTGGTATCACAACGCTACTTCATTACTCTGGTATTAGAAGGCTACTTCATTACTCTGGTATTTTCCCGACAACCGACAATCCTAGAGCATGTGCTGCAGGATTGCCCCTTGTACACAGACCCGAGAAGAGCAATATGATCCACACCCACCTCCCTGGAAGAGAAACTATATGGGACAATCGAATCACTTAAACAGACAGCTGACTTCATGAGAGAGTCTGGAATCCTACTGTGATTGTGTCTTCAACGTAGAGAGAGAGAGAGAGAGAGAGAGAGAGAGAGAGAGAGAGAGAGAGAGAAAGATGAAGAGAGAGCATGTTTCCCAATGTTTGTTCTTTCTAGAAGGATTCATCCCCTAGAGATAAGTATCAGGAGAACGCAGTTATTTCTTTCCTCGTTCTGTCGTTTGCCCGATGACAACTAAATAAATGAATTATCCTATTTGTCATCTTTCATTAGAAGAACGTTAAGTAGGCGTTCATACATTATGTTGTAGTTTTCAGTAGAAATGTGATATTTGCGTTTTTCAGCCCAACACATTCTACTTCAGCATCATCATGTGCCATACCGGTTGGCGTAGGTGATTATTTACTTCCACAATCTTCTATCTACAGTGCATCGTATCAGTTCTGTTGTTGACTGTTTTCCATGCCATGACACCAAGCTATCCAGTATTTTCTCGCTTTGTTGTCCGCGATCTCTCTTTCCTTTTATTTTGCCAGTTGTAACTAAGCATTCCAAATTTCCTCTTCTCATGATGTGCCCAAACAATGTTGATTGCTTCTTTCTGATGTTTTTTAAGAGCTGCCTTTTTGTGTTGGCCTCTTTGAGAACTTCCTCATTGGTCTTTTGGCTGTCCAGGGAACTTTCAACATTCTTCTGAGAAATCCCATCTCTGTGGCCTCTAATCGTCGTTTCATTCGTTTGTCTACTGTACACGATTCGCTTCCATAGGTCAGAATTGGTTCTATATAGCACCGATGAACTCACTTTCTCTCTTTTATTGACATAAATTTGTTGCATAAGATATTTCTTCTTCAGAATGTTATTTTTATGCATCGGACCACCTTACCTCTTCGATCCATCCTCATTTGAGTAGACTAGAAGGTTAATATCAAAGTTGAAGGAACACACCTGAAGACAGTTCAGAACTACAATTACCTGGGACATACTATAACCAGTGATGGAAAATGTACAAATGAAATAAATAAAAGAATAGGTATGGCAAAAATAATTTTAATGTCATGAACAACATACTGACATCAAAACAAATAACACCAGGGCTAAAACTAAGAATAGCAAAATGTTATGTCTTCTCAACATTCCTATATGGCGCAGAAACATGGACATTAGACAAGAAAACAGAACAGAGAATTGAAGCCTCTGAAATGTGGGTATGTAGAACAGGTAGAATTGGATGGAAGGAAAAGAAAACAAATGATGAAATCTTAAAACAAGTAAAAATGAAAAGAGAACTACTAAACACAATTCAAACAAGACAAATGCGATTTTTAGGCCATGTTAAAAGACACAACACCCTATTAAAAGTAATCCTGGAGGGAAAACACAAGATAAAAAAGGCAGAGGCAGACCAAGACAAACGTGGACGAGTAACATCAAAAGATGGACAAATCAGCTTATAACAACCTGCACCATCAAAGCAAGAGACAGAGCAGAATGGCGCTCCATGGTAGCCAACCTTCGTTGTGGAGATGCCACTTGATGATGATGATGAGAAGGCTTAGACTGTTACTAGAGGCACCGCGAAGAGGCGTTGTGAGGGTTTCCAGCCTTTTGATAAGTATAGCTTCGGTGATCCCCTGGTAGCTTTGCTACCACTAGAGCAGCTATTAGTGATATGGTCACACAGGAATCCCTACCGACTTGTAGTGGAGACATGTCGTCATCATCATCATGTGCCATACCGGTTGGCGTAGGTGATCATGTCTCTCCACAATCTTCTATCTACAGTGTGGAGACATGTCAGAGGAGCAAATTTATAAATATGTTCTATTGTTGCATACAACTTCAATTTACAGTAGAACATTTATTGAGTTATACAGCATGTCCCTAAAGGCTGGACACATATGCAAAAATACATAGATATTGGCTGAATGAGAATTTCTCTAATTGGATTGTAAGACGTGGTCATGTGGTCCCATTCATCTGACCTTTGCACCCTTGACTTCTGTTTCTGGGTTCAGCTAACGGTGTAGGTGAACTAAACTACAATCACAAGATGTAACACACTTGATGTAACACACTTGATGTAACACACTTGATTGAACACACTTGATTGAACACACTTGACTGAACACACTTGACTGAACACACTTGATGTAACACACTTGACTGAACACACTTGATGCACACTTGATTGCACACACTTGATGTAACACACTTGATTAAACACACTTGATGTAACACACTTGACTGAACACACTTGATGTAACACACTTGACTGAACACACTTGATGTAACACACTTGATTTAACACACTTGACTGAACACACTTGATGTAACACACTTGACTGAACACACTTGATGTAACACACTTGATTGAACACACTTGATGTAACACACTTGACTGAACACACTTGATGTAACACACTTTATTGAACACACTTGACTGAACACACTTGATGTAACACACTTGATGTAACACACTTGATTGAACACACTTGACTGAACACACTTGATTGAACACACTTGACTGAACACACTTGATGTAACACACTTGATGTAACACACTTGATTGAACACACTTGATTGAACACACTAGATTGAACACACTTGATTGAACACACTTGATTGAACACACTTGATGTAACACGCTTGATTGAACACACTTGATGTAGCACACTTGATGTAACACACTTGATTGAACACACTTGATGTAACACACTTGATGTAACACACTTGATTGAACACACTTGATGTAACACACTTGATGTAACACATATGATGTAACACACTTTATGTAACACACTTGATGTAACACACTTGATTGAACACACTTGATGTAACACACTTGATGGAACACACTTGATTGAACACACTTGATGTAACACACTTGATTGAACACACTTGATGTAACACACTTGATGTAACACACTTGATGTAACACACTTGATTGAACACACTAGATTGGATATACTTGGTTGAACACACTTGATTGAACACACTTGATGTAACACACTTGATGTAACACACTTGATTGAACACACTTGATTGAACACACTTGATGTAACACACTTGATTGAACACACTTGATGTAACACACGTGATTGAACACACTTGATGTAACACACTTGATTGAACACACTAGATTGAACACACTTGATTGAACACACTTGATTGAACACACTTGATGTAACACACTTGATAGAACACACTTGATGTAACTCACTTGATGTAACACACTTGACTGAACACACTTGATGTAACACACGTGATTGAACACACTTGATGTAACACACTTGATTGAACACACTAGATTGAACACACTTGATTGAACACACTTGATGTAAAACACTTGATGGAACACACTTGATGGAACACACTTGATGTAACACACTTGATGTAACACACTTGATTGAACACACTTGATGTAACACACTTGATGTAACACACTTGATTGAACACATAAAGAGGTGGATGTGCTCAAATTGACAACAATGTTGATTTATCACATCGAGTTCACGTGAATTATGTGCAAAGCTCCATCAACGTTTGCATCACAAATGATGGAAATCATATTGCAGACGTTATTTACTAGTACAATTGAATAAAATGTTAATAACGTTCCTTTCTTGAAAATATGTATTTTTGTTTGTGTCCAGACTTTAGGGGCACGTTGCAATGTGGAATGACGTCAGATCTGATCGATACTGTCTCACTTCAACTACATTTACATGTAGACAGGCGCCCCAAACTGCTGAACACATACTTGTAGACTGCACTGAATATAGTAGATTAAGTAAAACTCATTGGCCCATAGATACAACACTACAGACAAAACTATATGGGCCACTGCAAGAATTATAAAAGACAGTAACATTTATACAGGAAACGACATTGCAGATATAGACAATACTTCAGGCGAACGAAAGATAGATAGATCGATTATGGCTGAGGCTATCACAGCTGGGCTCAAGTCAACATCTTGAGTAATCATGGAGAGCCGCATACTAGCCCACTGATTCGTCAGCTGTACCAATAAGAACATGAGATTTCGTTAGTTTCTTTCAGACTGCTCCTGGGTTCGCCCAGCCTTAATTGGTTACCATCTTTTTTCTGAGTTAGTAGGGCGGTCTGACGTGAAACTGACCACATCGAAAATAGAATTTGCGCTTAGTCATTGACCAATACCATACACCACCTACTCCCACAACACCATCCACCATCTCCTCCCACAACACCATCCACCACCTACTCCCACAACACCATCCACCACCTACTCCCACAACACCATCCACCACCTACTCCCTCAACACCATCCACCACCTACTCCCACAGCACCATCCACCACCTACTCCCACAGCACCATCCACCACCTACTCCCACAACACCATCCACCACCTACTCCCACAACACCATCCAACACCTACTCCCACAACACCATCAACCACTTCCTCCCACAACACCATCCACCACCTCCTCCCACATCTTCCACCACCTCCTCCCACAACACCTTCCACCACATACTCCCACAACACCATCAACCACTTCCTCCCACAACATCATAAACCATCTCCTCCCACAACACCTTCCACCACATACTCCCACAACACCTTCCACCACCTACTCCCTCAACACCATCTGCTATCTTACATCGTGAGTCTCGATGCATTTAGCGACACTATCCAGAAGTCTCCGAACAATTCTGGATAGTCGGCCGAGCACATATGGGTGAAAACTCGCGTGCTAAGACTCCGATTCAAGTCTCGTACTTGACCTTACTGGGAGAGGAGACCTATGATTAAAGAAAGGAGTTTAAAAAAGGTAAAATATCTTTATGTTCAAATTTCGAAGCAATATCTTTATTGATGTTGAAATTCTGGATTCGGTAGCAAGTCCGACATCTTGTATATCTGAAATAAACGAGCAATATAATTGAGACGTCAACAAGCGGCTCCATCTGTTAACGAGAACGGTTTGACGCGGTTTGCCTCCAAGGCAATAATTGTAATAATGTTCAGGATGCCCACATGAGGTGCAGTGAAGAACATCTAAGGCCTGCGGGCTGACAAGGTTTTCCCGAAATCACCCAAAGCTTGTGGCATTATCAGCTATGCGAGACTGCTGACGTCGTTTTACCAGCAACCGCCTCTGGTTTAATGCTAAAACGATCACAAACTTTTGGTGATCCCTTTCGGCCCGTGGGCGTGTGGCAATGTTCCCTAGCGTGTGGCAATGTTACCTAGCGTTTGGCTTTTGTTCCCTAGTGTGGGCGTGTGGCAATGTTTCCCAGCGTTTGGCTTTTGTTCCCTAGTGTGGGCGTGTGGCAATGTTCCCCAGCGTTTGGCTTTTGTTCCCTAGTGTGGGCGTGTGGCAATGTTCCCTAGCGTTTGGCTTTTGTTCCCTAGCGTGGGCGTGTGGCAATGTTCCCTAGCGTTGGCTTTTGTTCCCTAGTGTGGGCGTGTGGCAATGTTCCCCAGCGTTTGGCTTTTCGTGGCAAGGCTCTGTACCACTGATTACGGGTTCATTCCTGCTTCAGTCCATATATTGTTCTTTGTTTTTGTTTCTGTTGTTGATTATTTGTCATTTTTTTCCCGAGTACTGTAAACATACCTCTTCCTCTGAATTGATTCGCGTTAGATGTAGCTGGTTGTGCCTGATCTGTACATTTTATGAAAGCTTAGAATGCCCTTTGACGCCAAGAACACTTAACGGATGACTCAAAGAAAGGAAGGATCGACTCCACAGCAATCCTCATAGAGATTGATTAACCAGTCTGGCCAACGAGTAGGGATCGAAGATTGAAGGCAGTCCGGTACACATTCTGCACCCAGGAGGTGCTGGGCTGAAAGTCGCACAAATCGAGACATGCTGAAAAAGAGCAACACAAAACATCAACGCCGTACCGTCTATTAATAGCGAACAATGAGGAAGAGAAGATTTTGGGGAATGTAGAAGATGAAAAGGAAAGAGAAGAGAACAAAGAAGACGAAGGCAAAGAAGATTAAAACATAGAGAAGAAGACATAGAAAAAGAAGATGAAAAAACAAAGAAGAAAAGACAAAGAAGAGGTGGAGAAAGAAGGCGACAAAGAAAATGAAGTCAACGACGAAGAAAAGTAGAAGCAGAAGAAGACAAAGAAGGAGGCTAAGAAGAAGTAAACATAGAGAAGAAGACATAAAAGAAGAAGATGTCAAAGACAAAGAAGAAAAGACAAAGAAGGCAAAGGGGACAAAGAAAGCAAGAAAGAAGATGAGGAATAGCAGTGCTGTGGTCTCCGGTCATGCTTATCTCATAGTTCATGTGTCATTTTCACAAAAGTAGAAAAAATATTGTACTTCTCTCTTCTTCCACCTTTCAGCTCCCTGTGGAGCATAGGTCTTCAACAAATATATTCCAAGTCGTTCTGTTTCTTGCCATTCTTTTAAGATCATTCCATGTCTTCCCCATCATCTTCATCTCTGCTTCTGTCTGTCTTCTCCACTAATATCTTGGTCTTCCTTTTTGTCTTTTCCCCTGGGGATTAAAAAAAAAGGGCCTGTTGTGTAATACTCTCAGTTGGCTTCCGCAGTGTGTGTCTTACTCAGCGCCATCGTCTTCGCTGTATCTCTTTATCCACTGGTTCTCGACTTGTACATTTCCATAATTCTATGTTAGTGATTTTGTCCGGCCATTTCCATCCATTTATTCTGCGTAAGCATCCATTAATGAAAGTCTGTATCTTCATGATTGTCGATTTTGTTGTTCTCCATGTTTCACAGCCATATAATAGGACCGACTTAACTTTAGAGTTGAAAATGTGTATATTATTTTTCTTTTAGCTAAAATACTACTTCTCATGAAAAGTAGCTTTGCTCTCAAAAGTATCACAAGTACTGAGATGAAAGAACATCACATGCTGAGCTATCTATCTATCTATCTATCTATCTATCTATCTATCTATCTATCTATCTATCTATCTATCTATCTATCTATCTATCTATCTATCTATCTATCTATCTATCTATCTATCTATCTATCTATCTATCTATCTATCTATCTATCTATCTATCTATCTATCTATCTATCTATCTATCTATCTATCTATCTATCTATCTATCTATCTATCTATCTATCTATCTATCTATCTATCTATCTATCTATCTATCTATCTATCTATCTATCTATCTATCTATCTATCTATCTATCTATCTATCTATCTATCTATCTATCTATCTATCTATCTATCTATCTATCTATCTATCTATCTATCTATCTATCTATCTATCTATCTATCTATCTATCTATCTATCTATCTATCTATCTATCTATCTATCTGTCTGTCTGTCTGTCTGTCTGTCTGTCTGTCTGTCTGTCTGTCTGTCTGTCTGTCTGTCTGTCTGTCTGTCTGTCTGTCTGTCTGTCTGTCTGTCTATCTATCTATCTATCTGTCTGTCTGTCTGTCTGTCTGTCTGTCTATCTATCTATCTATCTATCTGTCTGTCTGTCTGTCTGTCTGTCTGTCTGTCTGTCTGTCTGTCTGTCTGTCTGTCTGTCTGTCTATCTGTCTGTCTGTCTGTCTGTCTGTCTCTCTGTCTACCTATATATCTATCTATTGACCTTTCTAGCCATAGTCGTCCCATTGGGCGTAGACCAAGATACTCCTTATCTTATCTGAATTTTTGTTCTAGCAGTTTTCAATTCTTTTAAATATATTTTATCAAATCTCGCCATTTGTCTCTGTTCTGTGCAAGCAGCTCTACCTCATTGAGGAGCCGATTCCTGCTGCTCTTGCCTCTCTCATCAATATTCTTCTCAGTGTCTCTCTGGGCCTTCCTCTTTTTCTCTTACCTGTTGTTTCCCACATCAGGGCTTACTTTGCTCTTCATTTATTATCGATTCTCACAGGCTGAGCTTGTCGACGATAAAACTAATGACAAGGATTTGTGAATATGCATAATCAATAACGCCAGACGACTTAAATGAAGATGAGCAAAATGAATAGTTCGATTCCAATATAAAATGTACTTGTTTTGTGTGTGTTGCGGTATCATTCTGCGACAGTAATAACGAGAATCTGTTATTCACTTCCATGATGAAAGTGGGAATCGATTTAATGGCATCTTATTACTTCTTGAGAGAGGCAAGAGATTTGCTTCGTTGTCTCTTATCTCCACCCTCTCTTTCTCTTTTTTTTTTTTAGGCCACAGAGGTTGAAGATAATGGTGAAATGAGGGAAGTTCGATCAGCGAGGATTACGCGGATGGGTGTTTTTTTTTTAAGCTCTTTCAGTACGTAAGGTTTTTATCAATTTAGTGATAGAAATTTCATAAACAATTTTTTTCCATGTTTTTAAATATTAATCTTCCAGTTTATATTTATATAACAATTAACATTTAAACAAGACAAATGCGATTTTTGGGTCATGTTAAAAGACACAACAGCCTACTTAAAGTAATCCTGGAGGGGAAAATACAAGGTAAAAGAGGCAGAGGCAGAGACCAAGACTAACACGGAAGAGTAACATCAAAAGATGGACAAACCAGACTATGTCAACCTGCACCATCAAAGCAAGAGACAGATCAGAATGGCGCTCCATGGTAGTCAACCTTCGTTGCGGAGACGGCATTCGATGATGATGATGATGAATGGAACTTAATATATTATAAACGAATTTTAGATAATTAAACAAGGAATTAGATTTCACCAATGCCAACATAGAATTATGGAAATGTGCCAGTCAAATACCAGTGGAAGGAAATACAGCCAAGACGATGCGGCTGGATACGACACACACTGCGGAAGCCAACTGAGAGTACACAACAGGCCCTTTTTTAGAATCCCCAGGGGAAAAGAGAAAGATGAAGAGCAAAGAATTCTTGGAGAAGACAGTTAGAAGCAGAGATGAAAATGATGGGGAAGACATGGAATGATCTTAAAAGAATGACAAGAAACAGAACGACTTGAAAAGTGTTTATTGAAGACCTATGCTCCACAGGGAGCTGAAAGGTAGAAGAAGAAGAATACCAAGATGAAACAAGACATATAAAAAGAATATGGTTTGATAACAGTTTACACTAATCAAATTGAGAGTGACGCACTGTGCGGCTAAACGTACATGAGCGAAATCGGCATGGCACATGGTGCGTCGAAACGTACGGGAGGAGTTACGAGATTGGTCACTATTTAATACTGCATGTGTGTAAATATATAATAATACAATATTTAATAATTTGCGCGCGTGTGTGTCTGTGTGTGTTATTGTTGTAATACCATCATCATCAAGTAACATGCCTGCAGGCGTAGGTGATTATGTCTCTCCACAACTTTCGATCTCGACAGTTATTTATCATTTCTGTTGTTGACCTTCTGCCAAGCCATTCTCTTAAGCTATCTGGTATTTTCTCTCTTTGCTTCTCTCTATCTCTTTGTCCCTCAATTTTCTCAGTTGTTACAATATATTCCAGCTATTCGCTTCTCATTACATGGCCAAAAATGATGATTGTTTCTTCATAATATTGGAAATTAGCTCTCTTTTTGCTTTGGCCTCTTTCAGAACATTTTCATTACTCTTCTTAGCTGTCCATGGTATTCTCAACATTCTTTTGTAAAACCACATTTCTGCAGACTCCAGTGATTTTCTTGCCTGTTGTCCTATTGTACATGATTAACAACCATATGTTAAGACTGGCTCTACATTATATTTAAGAACTCTTTTCTTGTTTCTGTTGTCAAAAATGGATTACATAGTATCTTCCTCATTTTTTGGAAAGCTGCTTTTGCCTGAACCATTCTGCATCTCACCTCTATTGTACATCTTTTGTCTGAGGTTAGAAAGTTCCCAAATATTTAAACGCATTTACCTGTTTTAATAGTGTTCCATTTGTCTTTATTTTGCACTGAGGTGATGTCTTTTTCTTTGTTGTTACCATTACCTCTGTCTTTTTGCTATTAAGACAGAGTCCTTTATTTTTGCTTTCCTTTCACTATAATGTCCAACATTTCTTGTAACTCATTTTCACTCTTTGCGATTAAGACTGTATCATCAGCATAAAAATTAAGTAAAGTACCCCCGTCACGCCAAGTGGCGTATAGGGAAATATGGTGTTAGTGACCGTATATTTTACAGACCTTCAGCACATGATTTCTGGGGTAATGTAGTCAGTATTGCGCCCGTGCTGCTTTACTTTCCCATAAAAATCCGGTACCCATTTAAGGCTGGGTGAACCCGGAAGCCGTCGGTTGGGATCGAACCCTACCCCTTGTCCGTGGTAGTACAGTTCACTAACCACTGAGCTATCGCGGCTCCCTGTATCATCAGCATACCTTAGATTATTTATATTATGACCCCCAATTGATATTCCAGGCATGCTCCTTATGGATCTTAAAATAATCTCACTATAAATATTAAACAAAACTGGTGACAGCAGACAACCTTGTCTAACACCCTGTTGTAACAGAGAATTAGAAATAGAGCAGTTTATTGATAACTGGATGTAGTGATTGATGGCAAAAGACAAAGAACACATACACACGCAATGGAATGATGCATCGCTTCCTCTTCATCTTCTATCCTTTCTCTATTGCTTTTGGCGTCGAGGGGAGATACAATCTGCGATTCTTTGCTCTTCTGTTGGCCTCTTCTGTTGTTATCCCTCCTAGTGACTCTAATATTCCCTTTATCCATCTCTTTCTCGGTCTTCCTCTTAATCTGGCGTTTTCGTAGCGTTTGTTTATGGCTCTTTGAGTAATTGTTAGTTCTTTTTGTCTTGTTATGCGGCCGAACCAGATATATTATCACTGTAAGTAAAGGAGGCGAAGGCGCGCCTCACAGCAGCACAGCTGGAAACTGTCACCGACCCACAACTGATGGTTTGTGCCAGGATTGTCGAACCAGAACCATCCAGACCATGCTCCACCTCTCCGTTGTGCCTCTAGTAATAGACTAAAATGTCTAGTCTTGCCAAGCCAGTAGGAATCGAAGAGGGTAGACAGCCCGGTACTAAAATGTCGTGCTGAAGTCGGATGTGTTGGTCCAAAATGCGCAAATGTCACAGAATAAAATAAAATTAAAAACAGAACGCAG
>JAVIAB010000145.1:13592757-13685257 GCA_032433765.1 Megaustenia siamemsis | reverse complement strand
CTGACTCATTGACTCAATCACGGATTCACTCACTCACTCACTCACTCACTCACTCACTCACTCACTCACTCACTCACTGACTCATTGACTCAATCACGGATTCACTAACTCACTCACTCACTCACTCACTCACTCACTCACTCACTCACTCACTCACTCACTCACTCACTCACTCACTCACTCACTCATTGACTCAATCACGGATTCACTCACTCACTCACTCACTCACTCACTCACTCACTCACTCACTCGCTCACTCACTCACTCACTCGCTCACTCTCTCACTCTCTCACTCATTCACTCACTCACTTGCTACCTCACTCACGAACTCACTAACTGTTGATCGCCTGTGCAATAACAGAGGGTAAAATAGGAAAATAAAACAGAACAACAATTAATAACAAAAATAAAGAAAGAATTATATAAGGCAAGGTTTATGAAAATGGGTTGCTAAACAGAGAGACAGACAGATAGATAGATACAGATATATACAGATAGATAGATAGATAGATAGATAGATAGATAGATAGATAGATAGATAGATAGATAGACAGACAGACAGACAGACAGAGAGATAGACAGAGAGATAGACAGATAGATAGATAGATAGATAGATAGATAGACAGACAGACAGACAGACAGACAGACAGACAGACAGACAGACAGACAGACAGACAGACAGATAGACAGATAGATAGATAGATAGATAGATAGATAGATAGATAGATAGATAGATAGATAGATAGATAGATAGATAGATAGATAGATAGATAGATAGATAGATAGATAGATAGATAGATAGATAGATAGATAGATAGATAGATAGATAGATAGATAGTTAGACAGATAGTTAAATAGATATATAGACAGATAGATAGATAGACAGACAGACAGACAGACAGACAGACAGACAGACAGACAGACAGACAGACAGACAGACAGACAGACAGTCAGAAAGATACACAGATTGACAGACAGATAGATAGATAGACAGACAGACAGACACAAAGACACACAGACAGGCAGATAGATAGATAGATAGATAGATAGATAGATAGATAGATAGATAGATAGATAGATAGATAGATAGATAGATAGATAGATAGATAGATAGATAGATAGATAGATAGATAGATAGATAGATAGATAGATAGATAGATAGATAGATAGATAGATAGATAGATAGATAGATAGATAGATAGATAGATAGATAGATAGATAGGTGGGTAGGTAGGTGGGTAGGAGGGTGGTTGGTAGGAGGGTGGTGGGTGGGTAGGTAGGTAGGTAGTTAGGTAGATAGATAGATAGATAGATAGACAGACAGACAGACAGACAGACAGACAGATAAACAGAGAGATAGATAGATTAGATAGATAGATAGATAGATAGATAGATAGATAGATAGATAGATAGATAGATAGATAGATAGATAGATAGATAGATAGATAGATAGATAGATAGATAGATAGATAGATAGATAGATAGATAGATAGATAGATAGATAGATAGATAGATAGATAGATAGATAGATAGATAGATAGATAGATAGATAGATAGATAGATAGATAGATAGATAGATAGATAGATAGATGCAGTAGCCGTCTCACGAGACTCAAATCATAGACCTCTATCATGAGCTACGCTTTGTCTTACCACCGAATTCGCTCGAAAGCGATTTCGCCTCATCGGAGATAAATGAAATACATTTAATTTGGTTCCATCTGTCGTGATTTCCTGTGAGGGAGCATATTTTCCCAATACCTTTTGCTTTTTCGCACGAAAATTGGAAAAGATCATCCCAAGGTAATACCACATTTAACACAATAACGAAGTAATAGCTAGAAAACCACTCCCATTCTATTTCCACGTATTCCGTGCCCACTCTTCGCTGTGTTCACCGCACGGTACCGTTAAAACATTTTCAGACTTGTTACTCTCCCGTGGGCGTAAGAAAATACTCATTGTCCAGAATTTACGAGATGTCAGATCGCTCGCGTTCAAGCCCGCTTGTCTTTGTGCTCCACTTCGCTCAAAGAACACGCCAACTATTTGAACATAAAGTTCTTTAAAATTTACGAGAACAGAACGGAACTAGTGCTTATAATATTAGTATTTATTTACGATAGTTCATGTTATATTTCTTGAAATCAAACGTGTTTGTAAATAATTCAGAATTATTTTTAATATTAAAGAAATCGCGGTTGAGCGCGACCATTCAATATATAGTTTAATTGTTTAATACATGATACATTTGATAACATTAGTTCCAGATATCAACTAGTACATAATAACAGTTTGTTGATTCCGCGATATGAAAGCGTCAGTTGAGGAAGAATTTCTTTGTGTACAGATTTATATTTGTAAGTTTTCTACGTCTGAAAGTTTGGAATAGGACTGGGCTGGCACAGAAGGAAGGAAGCCACGACAGGTAAGCTCAGTTTTGTCACCACCACCACCATCATTATAATCATCATCATCATCATCATTAGCAGTCATGCCAAAAGGAAATGGCGACCATGCTTAACCACATGGTCAAGATGATCGTTATAGGTTCCACTGTTGATTATTTCCTTCCCAGCAGTTATATGTCCTTCCTTCCTTCTTCCTTCCTTCCTTCCTTCCTTCCTTCCTTCCTTCCTTCCTTCCTTCCTTCCTTCCTTCCTTCCTTCCTTCCTTCCTTCCTTCCTTCCTTCCTTCCTTCCTTCCTTCCTTCCTTCCTTCCTTCCTTCCTTCCTTCCTTCCTTCCTCCTTCCACAAACCCACACACCTACGGTTCCATCCATCCATCCATCCATCCATCCATCCATCCATCCATCCATCCATCCATCCATCCATCCATCCATCCATCCATCCATCTATCCATCTATCTATCTATCTATCTATCTATCTATCTATCTATCTATCTATCTATCTATCTATCTATCTATCTATCTATCTATCTATCTATCTATCTATCTATCTATCTATCTATCTATCTATCTATCTATCTATCTATCTATCTATCTATCTATCTATCTATCTATCTATCTATCTATCTATCTATCTATCTATCTATCTATCTATCTATCTATCTATCTATCTATCTATCTATCTATCTATCTATCTATCTATCTATCTGTCTGTCTGCCTGTCTGCCTGTCTGCCTGCCTGCCTGTCTATCTGTTCACGTATACCCGACGATCACTAAAGAAATAAATAGACCTTTACTCTTAAAAGGACGTTCAACTACTTGCGTTGTTGCACTGTGTCGTGGTTTGCAGCAAAGCGGTGATTTTAGCGCTTTTGAGACAATCAACTTCAATATGACGTTTCTTAATAATCAGGTTGCTTTACCTCTTGATCCCTGCTCCACATGATTGGCTAATCTATCTACAGATAGGTAAGAGATAGGGTACAGTTCGTTGCAGTACACTGATCCAGGCACAAGTAGTCAGCTATAAGCTGCTGACTGTATATCTCTACGTCTGACGTTTGTATTCGTCTCCGTTGAATTCAATCAATCAATCAATCATTCATTCATTCAATCAATCAATCAGTCAATTAGTCAAACAATAGGCCAATTAATAAATCAGTCAATCGAAAAGTTAATAAGTAAGTAAATAAATAAATCAGTCAGTCAGTCAATCGATCAAGAAATAAGTCAGTCAGTCAATCAATCAATCAATTATTCACTAAATAAATTAATTAAAAAATCAGTCTATATATCATTCAGCCAATAAATGAATCAATCAAGCAATAAGTCAGTCTGTCGATCAATCAATCAGTCAATCCATTTATTCTTATGTTTTGAAGGATATACGTCACAGACAAGGTTTCTGCATTCTCCCCATTTTTAGGCATTTTCTTTACTTCATTTACAGTCTAGACCAATATTCTGAAGTTTTTCATTGTTTTATCTTCTCCATATATTTCTATGCCTTTCTTACTTTCCTTTTCCCATGTGGGTTCCGTGATAGTGCTTGTCGTGTCCGTTATTTTGTCCGACATACTTTTATGCTGTCCCCATTTTTCTTCGCTGTTCGAAAGTTATTTCTTCTTCTCCGAGTTTGATTGAAATACCATTATGTCCATGGCATTCTTAACATTATTCTGTAGAATAACATTTATATTTCCTTCAGTAATTTTGTTACTTCATTCATTCATCCATTAAGTACCGGCCTGCTGGCGTCGGTGATCATGTCTCTCCACAAATTTCGATCTCGACAGTTATTTATCATTTCTGTTGTTGACCTTCTGCTAAGCTAGTCTCTTAAGCTGTCTTTGTAGCGATTCATGATTGTACAAAGAAGTTACGACTGTGGTTTTGTGTTGCCTTCTGTCGGGTTGTTTACGGTTGGCTCCGCCTGCCTTTGAAAAAAAGTCTCTCCTACAAGGCAGGGGGGTTGTTTTACTTCAGGGTACCCTTCCTTAGCCTTTTACTCTCCCGAGCTTACCTGCAAGGCAGAGGGGCAGCCACACATTGTACTGTTTACTGCATACAGTAGCAAGTAAAATTACCCGACCTTACGGTCACTTCAATTATTGCTTGTTAAAAATGTAAATATTAACTTGTTCAAATAATAAAAGTGATCCAGGCAAAGAAAAGCAAAGAAATGCCTACTGATGCAATACAACAGTAAAGCTGATTGTGAAGGAGAAATGAAAAATAAAATTGAAAAAAATTGTGTGGTTAAAGCTTTACGTAACTGATGGACGACATGAACTTCAACGACGTTTCGGCTCAATAGGGCCTCCTTAATTTTCTTTGTGGCCACGGTGCAGTTTACAGGGAAGACATATTTATTTTTGTTTCTGGAACTAAAAAAAAAAAAAAAAAAAAATGTAAAGAGCCCCCGTCACGCCAAGTGGCGTATAGGGAATATGGTGTTAGGGACCATACATTTTACAGACCTTCAGCACATGATTTTTGGGGTAATGTGGTCGGCATTACGCCCGTGCCACTTTACTTTCCTAGAAAAAAAATCCGGTACTCATTTAAGGCTGGGTGAACCCGGAAGCCGTAGGTTGGATCGAACCCTACCTCTTGTCCTTTGTAGTCCAGTTCACTAACCACTGAGCTATCGTGGTTCCCGTTTCTCGAACTAGTTCGAAATTATTTTGTTGTGGATGCTTCATCATTAGCTAGCTATGTAGGACTAGTTTTATTTACTTACATATATGTGTGTGTTGTTTGTTTGCTCCTGCTGAAAGCTTATTGAGCCGAAACGTCGTTCAAATTTGTGACGTTCATCAATTACGTAAAGATTTAACCATGCCATTTTTTTCTTTTTTTTTTCCTTTTCTCGTCCAATTCATTTAAAAAATGTTTTTGTTTCCCATTATTTTTACTTTTAAAAAAGTAGGCAAAGGCGCGCGGTCAACATCAGTGTAGCTGTAGTTCTGAGCGACCCATAGCTGATGGTTTGCGCCATGATTGGTGATTAGGGTCTATTAGGGTAACAGATTAACCAAATAAGTCCGGTCAAGCGAGTAGGAATTGACAGGGAAGACAAGCCAGAATAACCACTAATATGAGTGGTGTAGCAACAAGAAAATACTGTCACAATTACGATGCAGGAATCTAAGCAATATAGATGGTGATATAAAACCTGCTGAACAGTAATTTTAGCCCACAGCCTATAGTGTTACTGACATATGCAACATCAGACCTCTAGGCACCACAATCAAAACATTTATAACATCTGCAGACCTTATTTCTCTGGAAGTTTCACAAGGTCGCTCAGTAGTGGAGGCCATCTCACTGTGGAGTTCCAGGAAACGAGAGAGCAGATCAGCTGGCAAAGGCAGATGCAGTAGGAAAACAGATGCACCAGTTACATACCATCAGAAGAAACAGATAATCAAATTAATCAAAACACCACAAAATCTAAGTCAAGGCGCCCACCATAATATGAATAGATGGGAACAAGTTATCATTGTACACCTCAAAACAGGACAATATCATCTCCAGTCACATGTATACAAGATTCAAGATTGGCACTTGCTTGCTTGCTTACGTTCGCCCGATGACTAAAGTATTCTAGAGTATTCGTAGACTGTAGAATTCCTCTTCGTCATCCGCCCTTAAAAGGACGTTAAGTGGACGTGTCTGCGTTGTGTTGTGGTTTGCAGTATAATTGTTATAATTGCGCCTTTCGGCCCAACACATCCGACTTCAGCACGACATTTTTGAGTACCGGGTTGTCTTCCCTCTTCGATCCCTACTCGCTTGGCCAGACTAAACAGGTTAGTCTGTTACTGGAGGCACCACGGAGAGGTGGAGCAGGGTGTGGATGGTTTTGGTTCACCGATCCTGTCGCAAGCCATCAGCTGTGGGTCGCTGACAACTTCCAGCTCTGGTGCTGTGAGGCGCGTTATCGCCTCCAGATTGGCACTTCAGTCACATGTTCATGTGGACAGGCACCCCAGACTGCTGAACTCAAACTTAAAGACTGTATTGAATAAGTAGACTAGAGATAAGCACTTGCTTTATAGAGACAACATCATCATCATCATCATTGACTGCTGTCTCCGCATCGAAGGTTGGCTAACATGGAGCGTCATTCCGCTCTGTCTTTTGCTTTGATGCGGCAGGTTGTCATAGTCTGTCTTGTCCATCTTTTGATTTCACTTGTCCATGTTAGTCTTGGTCTGCCTCTGCCTCTTTTACCATATATTTTCCCTTCTAATATTACTTTTAGTAGTCTGTTGTATATTTTAACATGCCACATGGGTGTCCGGTTAGCGCAATCGATAGGCGGTTGGCTTACCACGGCAACAGCCGGGGTTCGTACCCTGGCGAGGACACCTGGGTTTTACTAATTCCCTAAAAATTAGTACCTCTGAAGTCGGAGTAAATCTGCCTGCATGGCGAGGGGTATCCTGTAATGGGATAAAACAGACTTTACACGCAAAATTCAGTCCCACAAATTGAGTGGGTGGGACTTCGTCAGAGGTCAAAGCTGACGAAAGCGAACGAACGAACGAACATGCCCCAAAAATTTCATTTGACTTGTTTTAACTGTGTTTAGTAGTTCTATTTTTATTTTTAGTTGTTTTAAAACTTCATCATTTGTTTTCTTTTCCTTTTTAGTTGTTTTAAAACTTCATCATTTGTTTTCTTTTCTTTCCATCCAATTCTGCCTATTCTTCTATAAATCCACATTTCAAAAGCTTCAATTTTCTGTTCATTTTTCTTGTCTAATGTCCATGTTTCTGCACCATACAGGAATATTGAGAAGATATAACATTTTGCTATTCTTAGTTTTAGCCCTGGTGTTATTTGTTTTGATTTAGTATATTTTTCATGACAGAGAAATTAGTTGTAGCTCTGAAATATACTAACAACAAAATAAATATCAGCAGGGCTGAAACTACGAATGGCAAAATGTTACATCTTGTCAATATTCCTGTATGGTGCAGAAACATGGACATTAGACAAGAAAACAGAACAGAAAATTGAAACCTTTGAAATATGGATTTATAGAAGAATGGGTAGAATTGGATGGGAACAAAAGATAACAAACGATGAAGTTTTAAAACAACTGAAAATAAAAAGAGAACTGCTGAACACAATTAAGACAAGACAAATGAAATTTTGGGGGCATGTTAAAAGACACAACAGCCTACTAAAAGTAATATTGGAAGGAAAAATACAAGGCAAAAGAGGCAGAGGCAGAGGCAGACCAAGACTAACATGGACGAGTAACATCAAAAGATGGACACGTCAATCTATGTCAGCCTGCACCATCAAAGCAAGAAACAGAGTAGAATGGCGATCCATGGTAGCCAACCTTCGTTGCGGAGAGGGCACACGATGATGAGGATGTAACTCTGAACTGTCTCCCGGTCTATTCCTTCGACTTTAATATCCACTTGTAGGGTTTGAGTATTATCTTTGCTTATGATTATAGTTTTAGACTTGTTAATATTTATATATAATCCATTTTTTGTGTGCTTATCATGTTTATTTCATTAAGTAATTGTTGTAGATAGAAATACCAGTACAGACAAAACGAAATAGGCCTTTACATAAACTTCCCCCCCCCAAAAAAAAAAAAAAAAAAAATAAAAAAAAAATTTATATTCATGAAACGACACCTCAGATATATAGAAATTACTTCCGGCGAAGGAAAGACCGAAATAAAGATGAAGACAGACAGATAGACAGACAGACAGACAGACATATGGATGGCTAGAGAGGGGCACATTAACAGATATAAGACTCTCGCGGGATTCGACACTGAACAATCACTATGAATAAAGCCATTAGCAGGCTCTGTTGACAAACATACAGTTTCTGCATTCTCGAGATTTATTTTCTTGTTTTCTCCAGTAAAATAGCTAGGTTTTTTTTCTTTTACTCTTCTTTAGCATTCAGTCGTTAAGTTGGCGTAGTTATGTTATATCACTATATAGAGTTATAGTTTTTAGTCTGGTGCAATATGTACCCATTTTTTTTTTGGCGCTCGCCAGCTTTCACCTCTTGCGAAGTCCCTAGAGATCTGTGCGGTTTCGCCTTATGTCTTTTTGGCGTGTGCTAAGACTGCTATGATGGGGACTACAGCTACCTTTCTTTGTTTGGGAGATGAGTTAGTAAATCGGATGATTCCACTGGCACGGGCGGTTGAGCAATTATGGATTTTAATTCGTTTGCAGTGATACCGGGGCCTTCCATAACCAAATAACCAAATAACCCTAGAGATTAGGAACTGAATTTTGCCTGTTAATCCATTTTCCCCTGACAGCCATACACAGGGGTCCCTCGCCATACAGGCAGATAACTCCGTCTTCGGAGGTACTCATAATTTTTCCCGTCGATGAGTAATTGACGTTTCAAGCCGGGTCTCGCTGCTGAGACCAGGCGGTGGTTACCGTAGAGAGAAATCATAAATAAATATCCCAACTGGTGCAGCCGGGGTTTGAACTCACAACCTCTCTGTCTCAAGGCCGGCGTCTTGCCTCGAGACCAACCAGTCCCCCATGTACGCATTTCGGCGTCGGGAGATTTCTAATTTAACCGCTTTTGCCACGGCCAGCGGCCATCCTGATCTAACTTTTCCAATTTTAATTTCCAAGAGTTCTGTGTAACGTTCGGAGTGCACAGGAATCCTCAAAGAGAGCTGGTCGTCGAGGCTCACCACGCAGAGCCCGGGGGATGGTCAAGCGATGACGCCGCGGATTTGAAGAGAAATATTTCCTCCATCTTTAGTCGGATTCAAACTCGGCATTTTCTTAATCCACCCAGTCCTCCGGATATCTAGTTAATTTTACTCCTTGATAAATCAATTAGCACGAACAATGAGGGAGGTGAAGTCGCCTCTTAGCAGCAGAGCTGGAAGTTGTCAGCAACCCAATGCTGATGGATTGCGTCAGGATCGGTGAACTAGAACCATCCAGACCCTACTCCACCTCTCTGTGGTGCCTCTAGTAACAGACTAACCTGTCTAATCTGGACAGGCTAGTTGGGATCGAAGAGGGAATAAAAAACCCGGTGCTCAAAATAACATGCTGAATTCGGATGTGTTGGTCCGAAATGCGCAACGCCCTCTTAACGTCCTCTTAAAGGCGGATGATGAGAAGGTGTATTACTTTAGTCATTGGGCGTACGGAAGCAAACAAGCAAGTAACGAACACTCTTCAAGGACTGCTAACCTGTTACTTCCACTTTAGCAGGTAGAAAACGGCTTAAAGATGGATACATGTCTTCCGAAATCGATTATAGAAAAGGTTGAAGGAAATAGCAGTGTAGTTATGTTGTATTCTATTCTATCCATGGAACCAGTTTCATCACAGTCAGGAATTCACCATGTCCGCTCCAGCACTTATCACAGCGTTTTCCAAAATGTGTTGATAATTTCTGCTGACGAGATCGCTCCGTGCACGTCCTACTCGACTGCACAGGCGACGATTCTAAATCTCCTTGTCTATACGGGGTAACCGAATCACTTAAACAGACAGCTGCCTTCATAAGAGAGTCCGGAATCCTAGTCTGAATGAGCCATGATCGCAGAAGAAGAAGAAACTTCTTAGTCGTCTCTTACAACATTCATAGCAGGTAACAGTTATTCTTTTATTTGCTCTCCTCATCATGGGGAGCCCCGTGGGCATCACGGGATAGAGAAGTTTACGATTTCTGATAAATTAAATGCGATGTATGTTCAGTGTCGGAACTACAAACTTATTTATTACTGGCTTATCTTTTTGTTTACATCGTTTTGTTGCTTATTACAATAAAGAAGGAATAGATAATACATTGTGAAGCTACGGTAAAGCTCGTGAGCATGGAACGAGTCGAACACGGTGTATTGGTAACAGCTTTACAATGAAGAGCTTTACAAAACATTGTCTTATCAGAACTTCCGGTCAATATGGCGGATAGGCGGCGGGAACTGTTAAAAGCTGTGTCTGAAAAATGTTCCTTGTTGCAGTTTCATCATATTCCAAGTCCATCTTGCAGCTGGGGCTACTGAGTTAAGTGCTCTGTGCACGCTGTGAGCTGTGCGTTTCATCCGTTTTGATCGTGTTTCGATATTCCGATTATGATGAATGATTATATCGTATGACAGGGAACAGATGGCTGTGTTCACTTTCTGTGCGGTTTTGCCTTATGTCTTTTGGCGTGTGCAGAGATTGCTATGTTGGGGACTGCAGCTATCTTTCTTTGTTTGGGAAATGAGATATTAATTCGGATGATTCCATTGGCACGGACGGTTGAGCAATTAAGGATTTTAATTCGTTTGCAGTGATACTGGAGCCTTCCATAACCATAAACATGTCTTATCATTATACCTACAAGCATTTATTTTTACAATATACTTACTCAGAACTACCTAGCTTTGGGGCCTCGGTAGCCTAGTTGGGAAAACCACTCGACTGGGCTACCGACGTTCAGACAACCCGTGTTTGATTCCCGTTGGGAGCAGTGTGAGGTTGTACTCGTGGTTGGAAAAAAAAAATACCCCCACGGTCGACCCAGCCGTTGGCAGAAATGGGTACCAGGATATTACCCTGGGAAGGTGAGGAATGTTGCCTCGCATCGTGAGTTTCGATGCTTGAAGCGACACTATACAGAAGTCTCCGAACATTTCTGGATGGGCGGCCGAGAACATATGGGTGGAAACTCGCGTGCTAAGACGCCGGTTCAAGTCTCGTACTTTACCTTTATCTTTACCTATGGGAGCCGCGATAGCTCAGTGGTTACTGAACTGGACTACAAAGGACAAGAGGTAGGGTTCGATCCCAACCGACGGCTTCCGAGTTCACCCAGCCTTTAATGGGTACCAGATTTTTTTCTGGGAAAGTAAAGCGGCACGGGCGTAATACCGACCACATTACCCCAAAAATCATGTGCTGAAGGTCTGTAAAATTGATGGTCACTAACACCATATTCCCTATACGTCACTTGGCGTGACGGTGGTACTTTAACTTTTTTAACATTTTTTTTACCTTTCCCTAGCTTTGACGACAAATAGGCAGCCGAGTGGAAAAACTTATTGTTTATCTCCGGAAAAATTACTTTTATCTCCAATGTTAAATCAGTCCTATTCTATAGCTGTGAAACATGGAGAATAACAAAAATTACAACCTTGAAAATGAAGACATTCATTATTGGATGCTTGCACAAAATAAAAGAATGGAAACGGCAGGACAAAATCACTAACATAGAATTATGGGAAAGTATCAGTCAAATACCAGTGGATAAAGAGATACAGCGAAGACGATGGCGCTGGATAGGACACTCACAACGGAAGATAACAATGAATATTACACAACAGACCTTTTTTGGAATCCCCAAGGAAAAAGTCAATGAGGAGGACCAAATTATTCTTGGAGAAGACAGATGGAAGCAGAGATGAAGATGATGGGGAAGACATGGATTGATCTTAAACTAATGGCAAGAAACAGAACGGCTTTTTAAGTGTTTGTTGAAGACCTATGCTCCGCAAGGAGATGAAAAGAAGTAGAAGAAGAAATAACACTATGTGTATAGAAAAAAAAATGTTTAGGTTATATATATTTATACAGACACTTACATGCATTATCCACCTTTTATGTGCTATGCACTCGAGACGAATGATGAGAAGAGTTAACAAGAAAAGAAGGTGGTCATATGTTGGCCATGTGATGAGAAGAGTTAACAAGAAAAGAAGGTGGTCATATGTTGGCCATGTGATGAGAAGAGTTAACAAGAAAAGAAGGTGGTCATATGTTGGTCATGTGATGAGAAGAGTTGACAAGAAAAGAAGGTGGTCATATGTTGGCCATGTGATGAGAAGAGTTAACAAGAAAAGAAGGTTGTCATATGTTGGCCATGTGATGAGAAGAGACAACAAGAGAAGAAGGTGGTCATATATTGGCCATGTGATGAGAAGAGTTAACAAGAAAAGAAGGTGGTCATATCTTGGCCATGTGATGAGAAGAGTTAACAAGAAAGAAGGTGGTCATATCTTGGCCATGTGATGAGAAGAGACAACAAGAGAAGAAGGTGGTCATATGTTGTTCATGTGATGAGAAGAGACAACAAGCGAAGAAGGTGGTCATATGTTGGCCATGTGATGAGAAACAACAACAAGAGAAAAAGGTGGTCATATGTTGGCCATGTGATGAGAGGAGACAAGAAGAGAAGAAGGTGGGTCATTTGTTGGACATGTGATGAGAAACAACAACAAGAGAAAAAGGTGGTCATATGTTGGCCATGTGATGAGAGGAGACAAGAAGAGAAGAAGGTGGTCATTTGTTGGACATGTGATGAGAAGAGACAACAAGAGAAGAAGGTGGTCATATGTTGGCCATGTGATGAGAAGAGATAAAAAGAGAAGAAGGTGGTCATATGTTGGCCATGTGATGAGAAGAGATAACGAGAGAAGAAGGTGGTCATATGTTGGTCATGTGATGAGATAAAAAGAGAAGAAGGTGGTCATATGTTGGCCATGTGATGAGAAGAGATAACGAGAGAAGAAGGTGGTCATATGTTGGCCATGTGATGAGAAGAAATAAAAAGAGAAGAAGGTGGTCATATGTTGGCCATGTGATGAGAAGAGATAACGAGAGAAGAAGGTGGTCATATGTTGGCCATGTGATGAGAAGAGATAACGAGAGAAGAAGGTGGTCATATGTTGGCCATGTGATGAGAAGAGATAAAAAGAGAAGAAGGTGGTCATATGTTGGCCGTGTGACGAAAAGAGATAACTTTGGAATCTTAAAGCAAGTCCTCAAATGGGAACAGAAGGTACATGAAAAAGATGTCGACCTAGAGAAACACGAAAAAGAACACTGAGACGAGAATCAACAACATCAGGGATCAGCCCCTCGCCGAGAATGACTCGCACAGTACAGAGCAATGTGGCGAGATGCACTGCGGGTCTGACACCTGATAGCAAAGTTAATCGGATACAAGAATGATAAATAGATAGATAGATAGATAGATAGATAGATAGATAGATAGATAGATAGATAGATAGATAGATAGATAGATAGATAGATAGATAGATAGATAGATAGATAGATAGATAGATAGATAGATAGATAGATAGATAGATAGATATCGTCTTGCAGGACGGTTGGTAGCGATCAATGACGATATGTCGCAGTTTGTAAATATTAGAGTGTCTTATTTGTCTGCTTTACTCAACAGCTTCTCTCGTGCCTGAATCTGCCAATACTGGATAGACAGATCGCGCCGCAGAATGAACAATACGCATCTGTGGTGCCTGGCCTCGTCTACTGTCTCCTGCGCGTTGCGTCCCCTGGTTTTGATAACAACGCTGCCTCAAATTCTGCTGTGTCGTTTCTCTTTTATTTCTGTTTTTCATGTGCCACGATCTGGCGCCAGATTTTCTCAGCATCTCTCACTAATAGAGATTTTACTCAAGAAAGCCATGCAAGTTTCTAAAATCACAGACAAAAATATCAATGTTCAAAATAAAGATGAAAATGCTCAGCATAAACAAAACAGAATACCCTTTTTTTTAAAATTGTTATAAAGTTAGAACATATCATCATCATCAAGTTCCGGGCCTAGTGGCGTAGGTGATCATGTCTCTCCACAACTTTCGATCTCGGCAGTTATTTATCATTTCTGTTGTTGACCTTCTGCCAAGCCATTCTCGCTGTCTGTTATTTTTTCTCTTTGCTTCCCTCTATCTCTTCGTCCCTCAATTTTTCCAGTTGTTACAATATATTCCAGTTGTTCTCTTCTCATTACATGGCCAAAAAATGATGATTATTTCTTCCTAACATTGGAAATTAGCTCTCTTTTTGCTTTGACCTCTCTCAGAACCTCTTCATTACTCTTCTTAGCTGTCCATGGTATTCTCAACATTCTTCTATAAAACCACAATTCTACAGACTCCAGTGATTTTCTTGTCTGTTGTCCTATTGTCCACGACTCGCATCCATATGTTTAGACTGGCTCTACGTAACATTTAAGAACTCTTTTTCTTGTTTCTATTGTCAAAAATGGATTGCATAGTATTTTCGTCATTTTTTGGAAAGATGCTTTTGCCTGAGCCATTCTACATCTCACCTCTTTTGTACATCTTTCGTCTTAGGTTTACAAAGTTTCCAAATTTAGAACATATAGCGAAAGTGTAAGATTTTGTTTGTGTAATGGAACTGGCGAATATGGCAGACCACCGTGAAAGAGACTGGAGCCTCATCACGTACTAGTCCAGAGGAAACGTAGAGAAATTCGAACTTATGTCGGAGAAAAGATCTTAAAATAAGTACTTGGAATGTTAGGACTCTATATCAAGAAGGGAGAATTGAAGCCTTTGAAATGTGGATATATAAAAAATAGGTAGAATTGGATGGAAGGAAAAGAAAACAAACGATGAAGTCTTAAAACAACTAAAAATAAAAAGAGAACTACTAAACACAATTCAAACAAGACAAATGCGATTTTTGGGCCATGTTAAAAGACACAACAGCCTACTAAAAGTAATCCTGGAGGGGAAAATACAAGGTAAAAGAGGCAGAGGCAGAGGCAGACCAAGACTAAAATGGACGAGTAACATCAAAAGACGGACAAACCAGCCTATGACAACCTGCACCATCAAAGCAAGAGACAGAGCAGAATGCCGCTCCATGGTAGCCAACCTTCGTTGCAGAGAAGGCACACGATGATGATGAATGGAGCTTAATATTAAGCAAATTATGTGCCACTAACATATAGATTAGTTGTAAGTAACGGAACCGTCTTCTCATTAAAAGAAAAAAAACGATAAGGACCTAAGGACCTAAGGACCTATATATATATAATATATACAGACACACACACAAAACAATAAAACCAAACAAAATAGCAACGTTTAGTTGATAGGTGATCTTCAGACGTGAAACAGCAAATGGACTGAAATCAGTCAGTGGCTAATTACCTGATCGCTTGCATTAACCTAGATGAAACAGAATGGAACGAACCTACACATTTTCATGTTTTCGACTTAAGATCATCATCATCATCATGTGCTTTACCGGTCGACGTAGGCGATCATGTCCTTCCAGAATCTTCTATCCACAGTGCATCATATGAATTCTGTTGTTGACTGTTTTCCATGCCATGACACCAAGCTATACAGTATTTTCTATCTCTGTCGTCCGCGATATCTCTTTCCTTTTATTTTGCCAGTTGTAACCAAGTATTCCAACTTTCCTCTTCCCATGATGTGCCCAAAAATGTTTATTGCTTCTTTCTGATGTTTTTTAAGAGCCCCCTTTTTGTGTGGGCCTCTTTGAGAACTTCCTCATTGGTCTTTTTTGTTGTCCAGGGAACTTTCAACATTCTTCTGAGAAATCCCATCTCTGTGGCCTCTAATCGTATTTTCATTTGTTTGTCTATTGTCCATGGTTCGCTTCCATAGGTCAGAATTGGTTCTATATAGCATCGACGAACTCTCTTTCTCATTTCTATTGACATAGATTTGTTGCATAAGATATTTTTCATTTTCTGAAATGCTATTTTGGCCTGAGCTATTCTGCTTTTTATTTCTGTGTTGCATCTTCCATCTGATGTTATTATTGTGCCCAAGTATTTCAAGTGTTGCACTTGTTTCAGATTTGTCTTGTTTATTTTTATGCTGCATGATGGTGATGATTGTTTCTTCGATATAACCATTACTTCTGTTTTCTTACTATTCAGACAGAGACCTTTCTTGCTGCTTTCTTCTACTATTATATCCATCATTTCTTGTAGCTCATTCTCTGTCTCTGCTATTAAGACTGTGTCATCCGCATATCGCAAATTATTTATGTTGTGACTGTTGACTTCAATTCCTTTTTTGTCTACTATTGATCTCATAATATGTTCGCTGTAAAGTGAAAAGACTTATGATAGATTATCCATTTTCTCATTTTCTTTTACCTTCTCCCCCTCACCTCTTTCTCCATTTTCAAACTTCTCTTTTCTCATTCTTTTTCCGTTTCTACTTTGGCGACTCTTACTCATCCCCCTTAATCATCTCTCCACAATTCTCCTTTATCTTCTCTCCACAATTCTCCTTAATCATCTCTCCACAATTCTCCTTCATCTTCTCTCCACCATTCTCCTTTATATTCTCTCCACAATTCTCCTTTATCTTCTCTCCACAATTCTCCTTTATCATCTCTCCATCATCATCATTTATCTTCTCTCCATCATTCTTCTTTATCTTCTCTTTCTCATTTTCCTTTATCATCTCTTCATCATCTTCCTTTATCTTCTCTCCATCATCCTCATTTATTTTCTCCCCTCCATTCTCCTTTATCTTCTCTCCATCATCCTCATTTATATTCTCCCCTCCATTCTCCTTTATCTTCTCTCCAACATTCTCCTTTATTTTCTATCCATTCTCCTTTATTTTCTATCCATCATCCTCTCTTATTTTCTCTCCTTCATCCTCTTTTATCTTCTCTCCATTATCCTCATTTATCCACTCTTCACCATCCCCATTTCTTTTCTCTCAATCCGCCTCCTTTACCTGCTCTCCAGCATCCTCCTCTATCTTCTCTCCATCATCGACTACCGACACCGGTGTTATATTGGTTGATAAGTTTTCTTTGAACTCCCAGATGTATCGCTCTCGTCTGGCATCTCCCATCTTGACATGACATTCGTGAAGTCTGTTTATGGATGCGGATTCAGGGTCATTATTTGCGTCGTTATATTTTGCATTGCGTCCCTGAGGGCATTCAGAATGTCATATTGGTCCATTGCCTTTCTATGTTCATCATTGACTAAACTGGCAAGTCTGTAAGCTGTCGGATGTATTGAACCGCAAATACTACAATATAACTGCTAACTCCAAACACGGCGCACCTACGCCCATTTAACGCCCGTAAAACGACGAATGAAGAAAAAGACTAATATCGCGAGAGAGATGTTGTGTAAGTGAGAAGGTAAGAGAGAACAAGTAAGAGCGAGAGATAATATGAAGGAGACACTAAGAAAAATGAGGAGGAATGAGAGCCGGTAAGAGAAAGCGAGAGTTATTGGACGAGAAAGAGAAAGAGAAAGTGAAGGAGCAAACGAGAAACTCTGATGTTTTCAGGAAATTATAGAGAATCAATCAGTCAATAATTTAATCAAGTAATCAATCAGTCAATCAATCAATCAATAATTTAATCAAGTAATCAATCAGTCAATCAATAAATCAATAATTTAATCAAGTAATCAATCAGTCAATCAATAATTTAATCAAGTGATCAATCAGTCATTCAATCAATCAATAATTTAATCAAGTAATCAATCAGTCAATCAAACAATCAATAATTTAACCAAGTAATCAATCAATCAATCAATCAATCAATCAATCAATCAATCAATCAATCAATCAATCAATCAATCAATCAATAATTTAATCAAGTTATCAATCAGTCAATCAGTCAATCAATAATTTAATCAAGTAATCAATCAGTCAGTCAATAAATCAATAATTTAATCAAGTGATCAATCAGTCAATCAATCAATCAATAATTTAATCAAGTGATCAATCAATCAATCAATCAATAATTTAATCAAGTAATCAATCAATAATTTAATCAAGTAATCAATCAGTCAACCAATCAATAATTTAATCAAGTAATCAATCAGTCAATCAATAAATCAATAATTTAATCAAGTGATCAATCAGTCAATCAATAAATCAATAATTTAATCAAGAGATCAATCAATCAGTCAATCAATCAATCAATAATTTAATCAAGTAATCAATCAGTCAATCAATCAATAATTTAATCAAGTAATCAATCAGTCAATCAATCAATCAATAATTTAATCAAGTGATCAACCAGCAAGCTACTTCATGACGATCATGCACTTCCACATCTCTCTATACTCCGACTCTCAGATTATATCCGCTAATTTCAGGACAGTGTATCATCTGGATCAGGGGTGGCCAAATGGCGGCCGCGGGCCGGATCCGGCCCGCCAGCCTAGTTTTCTTGGCCCGCGAAGCTCCACGGACTTACTTCATTTTTTACCCCTAATAGCGGATTTCTCCTGGTTTTAATCCGTGTCGGAGTTAACTCTTCTATCGTTCAAGAATACACAATTTGAAAATCTCTGTCAATTTCTCGCAACAGCTAGATTGGCAACATAATTTCAAATAACACACACACACACACACACACACACACACACACACACACACACACACACACACACACACACACACACACACACACACACACACACACACACACACACACACACACACACACACACACACACACACACACACACACACACACACACACACACACACACACACACACACACACACACACACACACACACACACACACACACACCACACACACACACACACACACACACACACACACACACACACACCACACACACACACACACCACACACACACACACACACACACACACACACACTGCACAATTAATGGTGCCGACAATATTCAAAGTCTTTGCTTCGAGTTGGTACCGCAAAGTTGCTTTATTGTCAGTGCGGTGATAGCGTCAGATCTTTGGCTCAACATTTGTCGTCTGGACTTGTGGTGGCTCTTTCATTTCGCGGTAAGGGGTTAATGAGGTTGGGAGGGACAGGGGTGAGGGGACTTCGTAGCTCTAATTCTGTCTTTGAAGTTACATTCAAAATGTTTCACTGTTCGCCTTCATTCCCTTTGATCCCATCGTCTTGTCTTGTCCATAAAATGACTGCAACGTGTTTATTTGGTCACAATCTTTTGATTTCATTGTCAAACACAAGTCTGTGTATAACTGTCAAATCTGGACTTATTTTCGATAGTGGACCAACATTCTGTGACTTTTAACTTTGATGTGAGATTTTGTATTAAATCATGTTAAAACGTAGAAAAGTTGATTGTGAAAATCGCATATTTAAACCTGAATGGGAATTAGATTATTTGTTCATCTTCAATAAGGATAGTAAACCTCAGTGCTTAATTTGCGTTCAAGTGTTAGCCGTTTTGAAGGAATATAATTTAAAACGGCACTATGCCACACATCATCAAAACATGTATGAGAAACATAGCATTGAAGCTAGGAAGCTTTTGGTTGAACAGCTGAAGACAAAGTTGAATCAACAGCAAAGTATGTATACAAAGGGCAATAAAATTAAAGAGTCATCGATCATTGCATCATATACAGTTACCTATGAGCTTGCAAAATCTAAAAAAACCCTTTACTGACGGAAATTTTGTGAAGAAATGTGCGATTCAAATGGCAAAGGCATTCGGTCAAGAAAAAATAGCCAAAGAATTTGAATCTGTGCCTCTTTCAAAACAAACTGTAGCCAGAAGAACAGAAGACATCAGTCTGCAACTGTCTCAAAGTTTAAAATCTTGTATTGAAAACTGCTCATATTTTTCGCTCGCGATTGATGAAAGTACTGACATCACTGACACTTGCCAGCTTCTTATTTTTGTTAAAGTTATCCAGGAGGATTTTACTGTTATTGAAGAATTGTTGAAAGTTTGCTCTTTGCATGACACTCGTAGAGGGACAGACATATTTTCTGCAGTTCATAGTGCCGTAGATGAAGTAGGTGGTTTTGGAAAGTTGTCTGCAGTGTGTACTGATGGTTGCAAAGCTTTTATTGGTTCAAATACTGGTTTTGTTGGAATTCTAAAGCAAAACAAAATTAACGTACCTACATTGCATTGCATAATTCATCAAGAGGCCCTTTGTGCAAAGTCCATAAATCTAAAAGACACCATGGCTACTGTTGTGAAAATAACAAATTTGATAAGAGGAGGACACCAGTCTTTAAATCACAGGAAGTTTTTATCATTTTTAGAGGAAGTAGATTCTAGCTACGGTGATCTCCTGCTTTATACAGAAGTAAGATGGCTTAGTCGAGGGAAATGTTTAATAATATTTTTTGAACTGAAGAATGACATTTATGACTTCCTCCGAGAGAACTTACCATGCTCCATTGATCTTCAACATGCACTCAAAGACATTAATTTCCTTCATAATCTGGCATATCTCACAGACATCACACAACATTTGAACATATTGAATTTGCAGCTACAAGGGGAAAAGCAAACCATTTTTCAATTGATGGGATATGTTGATGGTTTTAAAAAGAAGCTGAATCTATTTAGACTTTCTTTGCAAAAAAATGATCTGTTCCATTTTTCAAGTTGTAAGCAGTTGTTGTCAGAGATAGAAAGTGCAAACTTCAGTAAGTACGCAGCTGACATTGAACATTTGATTTGTGAATTTGATCGACGATTTCAAGATTTTGAAATGTTTCGTCCGCAAACGGAACTTTTTAATAACCCAATTAAGTGCACAGTGGAGTGCCAGCCATCAGATCTTCAACTAGAGTTGTGTGACCTTCAGTGTGACCCCTTCCTCAGTACTGTAAAGGCATTAGGAGCTGACTTCTGGAAATTGCTACCAAATGAACGTTACCCGTGTCTGAGAAAATGGGCACTAAAGATGTGCTCTATATTCGGCAGCACATATCTCTGCGAGACAACATTTTCTTCCATGAAGTTAATTAAATCTAAGACCAGGAACAGAATGACCGATTCGACATTGTCCCATACTCTCCGAATCGCCACGTCAAAAATGGAAGTGGACTTCAAATCTCTGGTGGAAAGCTGTGACAAGTCACAATCGTCGCACTGAGACATTAAAGGTAATTTTAAAATTAATAATTAATGGATTTGTTACAAATCAAATATGTAGTCAAAGTGCAAGCATTATTTATATATTACTATATCGCATAGGTCCCTACTGTCATTTTTGACGATATTCTTAAGTGTGGCCCGCGGGTCTTGGCCTTGGCTTTAATCCGGCCCTCGGGCAACCTCAAGTTGGCCACCACTGATCTGGATATCGCAAAGTGATACCCCTCTCTCATATTCTATTATTCTCCAATTTTCTCTCTTTGCCTCTATTTTTTCCTGTTATAACCACGCGTCACCTATTCTTAGCCATAAATTCAAACAAGAATAGAAATGACTCAGAAAAAATATGTCGCCACAGAATACGACCAGACGGCCATCTCATCGATTTAAGGATCCAGATTTCACTTGTGGATAGACCCAAAGCTGCCGGTGTTATATGCTTTACATTTCCACTGTCTTGTTTTTATGATACACAAATTAATCTTTAGGTTCTCTCCCCTGACTTGCTAGGCCAATGGGGAATATGATGTTAGTGACCTTATTCAGTACTGGCAACAAACAGCGGCCATAAGAACTGGAAACCAATTGGGAGTGTTTCAACAAATAAAACAGGGTGTTAGACAAGGTTGTGTGCTGTCACCAGATTTGTTTAATATTTATAGTGAGATTATTTTAAGATCCATAAGGGGCATGCCTGGAATAACAATTGGAGGTCATAATATAAATAATCTAAGGTATACTGATGATACAGTCTTAATCGCTAAGAGTGAAAATGAGTTACAAGAAATGTTGGACATTATAGTGAAAGAAAGCAAAAATAAAGGACTCAGCCTTAATAGCAAAAAGAGAGAGGTAATGGTAACAACAAAGAAAAAGACATCACCTCATTGCAAAGAAAAGACAAGTGGAAGAATATTAAAACAGGTAAATGAATTTAAATATTTGGGAACTTTGTTAACCTCAGACGGAAGATGTACAAAAGAGGTGAGATGTAGAATGGCTGAGGCAAAAGCAGTTTTCCAAAAAATGAGGAAGATACTATGCAATCCATTTTTGACAATATAAACAAGAAAAAGAGGTCTTAAATGTTATGTAGAGCCAGTATTAACATATGGATGCGAATCATGGACAATAGAACAACAGACAAAAAATCACTGGAGTCTGTAAAAATGTGGTTTTACAGAAGAAAGTTGAGAGTACCATGGACAGCTAAGAAGAGTAATGAAAATGTTCTGAGAGAGGTAAAAGCAAAAAGAGAGCTAATTTCCAATATTAGGAAGAAACAATCATCATTTTTTGGCCATGTAATGAGAAGAGAACAACTGGAATATATTGTGACAACTGGGAAAATTGAGGGACGAAGAGATAGAGGGAAGCAAAGAGAAAAAATAACGGACAGCTTAAGAGAATGGTTTGACAGAAGGTCAACAACAGAAATGATAAATAGCTGACGAGATTTAAAGTTGTGGAGAAACATGATCACCTACGCCAGTAGGCCCGGTACTTGATGATGATGATGATGACCTTATTATACCATGACCACGGCATTTTTGGGTGATGTGGTCAGCATCACGTCAGGCCACCTTTACTTCACAGAAAAATCGCTGATATCCATTTTTACAGGCTGGGTGGAGGCGAAGACGCGCCTCACAGCAGCAGGGCTGAATGTTGTCAGCGACACACAGCTGAAAGCTTGCGACAGGATCGGTGGACCAGAACTATCCAGACCCGGTTCCACCTCTCCGTGGTGCCTCCAGTAACAGACTAACCTGTCTAGTCTGGCAAAGCGAGCAGGGATCGAAGATGGAAGACACCCCGGCACTCGTGCTGAAAGTGTGCTAAAGTCGGATGTGTTGGGCCAAAAGGCGGAAATATCACAGTTATACTGCAAACCACAACACAACGAAGACACGCATAATTAACGTCATTTTAAGGGCGGATGACGAAGAGGTGTACTCCTTTAGTCATCGGGCGAACGCAAGCAAGTAAGCAGAGGCCGGGTGAACCATGGGTCCTTGACAGTCCGAAACAAAAACTGTCACTTCGGGAGATCGAACCCAAACTCTTCTGACCAGAAAGCGAGCGCACTAACCTCTGAGCTATCGCGGCTCCCACTTTATGATGTAAGTAAAAAAAGTAAAGTACCCCCGCCACGCCAAGTGACGTATTACGCCTCCGCCGCTTTCTATCTATCTATCTATCTATCTATCTATCTATCTATCTATCTATCTATCTATCTATCTATCTATCTATCTATCTATCTATCTATCTATCTATCTATCTATCTATCTATCTATCTATCTATCTATCTATCTATCTATCTATCTATCTATATCTATCTATCTATCTATCTATCTATCTATCTATCTATCTATCTATCTATCTATCTATCTATCTATCTATCTATCTACGCACCTACCTTTCTATCTATCTATCTATCTATCGATTTATCTACGTACCTACCTTTCTATCTATCTATCTATCTATCTATCTATCTATCTATCTATCTATCTATCTATCTATCTATCTATCTATCTATCTATCTATCTATCTATCTATCTATCTATCTATCTATCTATCTATCTATCTATCTATCTATCTATCTATCTATCTATCTATCTATCTATCTATCTATCTATCTATCTATCTATCTATCTATCTATCTATCTATCTATCTATCTATCTATCTATCTATCTATCTATCTATCTACGCACCTACCTTTCTATCTATCTATCTATCTATCTATCTATCTATCTATCTATCGATTTATCTACGTACCTACCTTTCTATCTATCTATCTATCTATCTATCTATCTATCTATCTATCTATCTATCTATCTATCTATCTATCTATCTATATATCTATCTATCTATCTATCTATCTATCTATCTATCTATCTATCTATCTATCTATCTATCTATCTATCTATCTATCTATCTATCTATCTATCTATCTATCTATCTATCTATCTATCTATCTATCTATCTATCTATCTATATATCTATCTATCTAATCTATCTATCTATCTATCTATCTATCTATCTATCTATCTATCTATCTATCTATCTATCTATCTATCTATCTATCTATCTATCTATCTATCTATCTATCTATCTATCTATCTATCTATCTATCTATCTATCTATTCTATCTATCTATCTATCTATCTATCTATCTATCTATCTATCTATCTATATATCTATCTATCTAATCTATCTATCTATCTATCTATCTATCTATCTATCTATCTATCTATCTATCTATCTATCTATCTATCTATCTATCTATCTATCTATCTATCTATCTATCTATCTATCTATCTATCTATCTATCTATCTATCTATCTATCTATCTATCTATCTATCTATCTATCTATCTATCTATCTATCTATCTATCTATCTATCTATCTATCTATCTATCTATCTATCTATCTATCTATCTATCTATCTATCTATCTATCTATCTATCTATCTATCTATCTATCTACGCACCTACCTTTCTATCTATCTATCTATCTATCTATCTATCTATCTATCTATCTATCTATCGATTTATCTACGTACCTACCTTTCTATCTATCTATCTATCTATCTATCTATCTATCTATCTATCTATCTATCTATCTATCTATCTATCTATCTATCTATCTATCTATCTATCTATCTATCTATCTATCTATCTATCTATCTATCTATCTATCTATCTATCTATCTATCTATCTATCTATCTATCTATCTATCTATCTATCTATCTATCTATCTATCTATCTATCTATCTATCTATCTATCTATCTATCTATCTATCTATCTATCTATCTATCTATCTATCTATCTACGCACCTACCTTTCTATCTATCTATCTATCTATCTATCTATCTATCTATCTATCTATCTATCTATCTATCTATCTATCTATCTATCTATCTATCTATCTATCTATCTATCTATCTATCTATCTATCTATCTATCTATCTATCTATCTATCTATCTATCTATCTATCTATCTATCTATCTATCTATCGATTTATCTACGTACCTACCTTTCTATCTATCTATCTATCTATCTATCTATCTATCTATCTATCTATCTATCTATCTATCTATCTATCTATCTATCTATCTATCTATCTATCTATCTATCTATCTATCTATCTATCTATCTATCTATCTATCTATCTATCTATCTATCTATCTATCTATCTATCTATCTATCTATCTATCTATCTATCTATCTATCTATCTATCTATCTATCTATCTATCTATCTATCTATCTATCTATCTATCTATCTATCTATCTATCTATCTATCTATCTATCTATCTATCTATCTATATATCTATCTATCTAATCTATCTAGCTATCTATCTATCTATCTATCTATCTATCTATCTATCTATCTATCTATCTATCTATCTATCTATCTATCTATCTATCTATCTATCTATCTATCTATCTATCTATCTATCTATCTATCTATCTATCTATCTATCTATCTATCTATCTATCTATCTATCTATCTATCTATCTATCTATCTATCTATCTATCTATCTATCTATCTATCTATCTATCTATCTATCTATCTATCTATCTATCTATCTATCTATCTATCTATCTATCTATCTATCTATCTATCTAATCTATCTATCTATCTATCTATCTATCTATCTATCTATCTATCTATCTATCTATCTATCTATCTATCTATCTATCTATCTATCTATCTATCTATCTATCTATCTATCTATCTATCTATCTATCTATCTATCTATCTATCTATCTATCTATCTATCTATCTATCTATCTATCTATCTATCTATCTATCTATCTATCTATCTATCTATCTATCTATCGATCGATCGATCGATCGATCTATCTATCTATCTATCTATCTATCTATCTATCTATCTATCTATCTATCTATCTATCTATCTATCTATCTATCTATCTATCTATCTATCTATCTATCTATCTATCTATCTATCTATCTATCTATCTATCTATCTATCTATCTATCTATCTATCTATCTATCTATCTATCTATCTATCTATCTATCTATCTATCTATCTATCTATCTATCTATCTATCTATCTATCTATCTATCTATCTATCTATCTATCTATCTATCTATCTATCTATCTATCTATCTATCTATCTATCTATCTATCTATCTATCTATCTATCTATCTATCTATCTATCTATCTATCTATCTATCTATCTATCTATCTATCTATCTATCTATCTATCTATCTATCTATCTATCTATCTATCTATCTATCTATCTATCTATCTATCTATCTATCTATCTATCTATCTATCTATCTATCTATCTATCTATCTATCTATCTATCTATCTATCTATCTATCTATCTATCTATCTATCTATCTATCTATCTATCTATCTATCTATCTATCTATCTATCTATCTATCTATCTATCTATCTATCTATCTATCTATCTATCTATCTATCTATCTATCTATCTATCTATCTATCTATCTATCTATCTATCTATCTATTGACCTTTCGAGCCTTAGCCGGCCCATAGGGCGTAGACCAAAATATTCCTTCTCTTATCTAAAGTTGTATTCTGGCAGTTTTCTATTCTTCAAATTTAGCCATTTGTCTCTGTTCTGTGCAAGCAGCTCTATCAAAATGAGGGAGCTCTTGCCTCTCTCAACAATGTTCTTCTCAGTGTCTCTCTGGGTCTTCCTCATTTTGTTTAAGGTCTACGTTTCATTAACAAAATTGTTTTTACGACAGCGGCTTGTTAAACCTGTGATCAGCGGTTCTTTACCCTGCCGCTTTACTTTCCCAGAAAATAAAATCCGGTACCCATTAAAGGCAGGGTGAACCCGAGCCGTCGGTTGGGGTCGAACCCTACCTCTCGTCCTTTGTAGTCCAGTTCACTTACCACTGAGCTATCGCGGCTTCCACTTTATGATGTACAGAGCGTTAAATACTTGGACACAATAATAACATCAAACGGTAAACCCACAACAGAAATAGAAAAAAAAAGTAGAATGGCGCTAAAAGTAGCATTTTATAAAATGATAAATGTCTTGAGCAACAAGTCTATATCAATAGAAGTGAAAACGAGAGTTAATCGGAGCTGCATAGAGCCAGTTGTGACATATGGAAGTGAATCAAGGACAGTAGACAACGAAATGAAAATACGATAAGAAGCCACAAAGATGGGATTTCTCAGAAGATTGTTGAGAGTTCCATGAACAGCTAAACAGACCAACGGGGACATTCTCAAAAAGGCCATGACAAAAAAGGGAGCTTTTAAAAAAAACCTTTAGAAAGAAACAATCGACATTTTTGGAGAGTGGTTGGTCTCGCGGCGAGGGACCCATGTGTGCACGGTTGCAGGAGAAAAAGCGAATTAAAACTCAAAATTCAGTTCCTAGTCTCTAGGGACTTCGCTAAAAGTAAAAGCTGGCGAATGCAAAAAAAAAAAAAAAAAAAAAAAAAAAAAAAAAAAAAAAATCGACATTTTGACATTTTGAATATTTTCTGAGTATATCATGAGACAGTTCAGAACTACACCTACCTTGGAATACTAAAACCAGTGATGGAAAATGTACAACTGAAAAAAAACAAAAGAATAGGAATGGCAAAAAGTAATTTTAATGTCATGAAAAATATACTAACATCAAAACAAATAACAACAGGGCTAAAACTAAGAATAGCAAAATGGTATGTCTTCTTAACATTCCTATATGGTGCAGAAACATGGACATTAGACAAGAAAACAGAACAGAACAGAGAATTAAAACTTTTAAAATGTGGATATATAGAAGAATAGGTAGAATTGGATGGAAAGAAACGAAAACAAACGATGAAGTCTTAAAACAACTAAAAATGAAAAGAAAACTACTAAACACAATTCAAACAAGACAAATGCGATTTTTGGGTCATGTTAAAAAACACAACAGCTTAATCCTGGAGGGGAAAATACAAGGTAAAAGAGGCAGAGGCAGACCAAGACTAATATGGACGAGTAACATCAAAAGATGGACAAACCAGCCTATGACAACCTGCACCATCAAAGCAAGAGACAGAGCAGAATGGCGCTCCATGGTAGCTAACCTTCGTTGCGGAGATGGCACTCGTTGATGATGATGATATAATGAGATGAGGAAATTTTAAATATTTGGTTACAACAGGCAAAATACTCGGAAAAGAGATAGCGGGCGACAACGACAGAAGATATTAGAAAGCTTGGTGTCGTGGCATGTTAAACAGTGAACAACAGAATTGTTACGATGCATTGTGGACTGAAAATTGTGGAAAATATTTATCGCTTAAGCCAAATGTTATGGCACATGATGATGCTTTTACTATGGAAGCAGTTTAAAGAGAGCCACTTTGGGGCAAAGGAAGTCTAGAGGTATGAATCCAGCCTGTGTGTCTCTGCTTTGTGCTATCTTCCGTTAAGTAGGTGTGATTGCGTTATGTCTCTAGTTTACGTCAAGCAGCAATTTCTACGTATTCTAGGGAGAGAGAGGGAGAGATGGAGAGGGAGAGAGAGAGTGGGAGAGAGAGGGAGAGAGAAAGGGAGAAGGGGATAGAAAGGAGAGAGGGAGAGAGGGAGAGAGATGGAGAGGGTGAGGGAGGGATAGAGAGAGGGAGAGAGAGGGTGAGGGAGGGATAGAGAGAGGGAGAGAGAGGAGAGGGAGAGAGAGAGAGAGAGAGAGAGAGAGGGAGAAATAAAACTAGAGAGGAAGCGAGTTAGAAAGTTGGTAACTAAAGTCAACATTTTAACAGCTCAAGTCGCAGAACCAACGATAATAAAATATGCAAAATCACATTCTCCTTCTGCAAAACACAAGAATAAGTGAGGTGAAAGACATGAAAATAAAGAAGGCGAATTGACATAAGAGACACATAAAATCATCATTTGTCTGCGCAAACAAAAAAACACTAGAAAGAAACTTTGACAGTATTTTCTTTCAACAGTCTCATCTTTTTGTTTTTATTATTTATCCATGCTGTTTAATATATTTTTACGGGCTTTGTTTTACATTACATCACCGGCGTCTCCTTACATTACATCACCTGTGTCTCCTTACATTACATCACCTGTGTCTCCTTACATTACATCACCGGCGTCTCCTTACATTACATCATCTGTGTCTCCTTTCATTACATCACCTGTGTCTCCTAACGTTACATCACCTGTGTCTCCTTACATTACATCACCTGTGTCTCCTTACATTACAACACCTGTGTCTCCTTACAATACATCACCTGTGTCTCCTTACATTACAACACCTGTGTCTCCTTACATTACAACACCTTTGTCTCCTTACATTACATCACCTGTGTCTCCTTACATTACATCACCTGTGTCTCCTTACATTACATCACCTGTGCGTCCTTACATTACATCACGTGTGCCTCCTTACATTCCATCACTTGCGTCTCCTTACATTACATCACCTGCGTCTCCTTACATTACATCACCTGTGTCTCCTTACATTACATCACCCGTGTCTCCTTACATTACATCAACCGTGTCTCCTTACATTACAACACCCGTGTCTCCTTAAATTACATCACATGTGTCTCCTTACATTACATCACCTGTGTCTCCTTACATTACATCACCGGTGTCTCCTTACATTACATCACCTGTGTCTCATTACATTACATCACCTGTGTCTCCTTACATTACAACACCTGTGTCTCCTTACATTACAACACCTGTGTCTCCTTACATTACAACACCTGTGTCTCCTTACATTACAACACCTGTGTCTCCTTACATTACAAAACCTGTGTCTCCTTACATTACATCACCCGTGTCTCATTACATTACATCACCTGTGCCTCCTTACATTACATCACCTGCGTCTCCTTACATTACATCACCTGCGTCTCCTTACATTACATCACCCGTGCCTCCTTACATTACAACACGTGTCTCTTTACATTACATCACCTGTGCCTCCTTACATTACATCACCTGTGCCTCCTTACATTACATCACCGGCGTCTCCACACATTACATCACCTGTGTCTCCTTACATTACATCACCCGTGTCTCCTTACATTACATCACCCGTGTCTCCTTACATTACATCACCCGTGTCTCCTTACATTACATCACCCGTGTCTCCTTACATTACAACACATGTGTCTCTTTACATTACATCACCCGTGTCTCCTTACATTACATCACCCGTGTCTCCTTACATTACAACACATGTGTCTCTTTACATTACATCACCTGTGCCTCCTTACATTACATCACCTGTGCCTCCTTACATTACATCACCGGCGTCTCCACACATTACATCACCCGTGTCTCCTTACATTACATCACCCGTGTCTCCTTTATTTCGCTCATATCCCAAAGTTGGTTAATTCTCCTCTGCACCTGCGTCTACCACGCCCACCAATCCTTGCCCAAGATATTAATGGAGAAGAGACAATAGACCTTTGATATTTTTCATTTTTAACTTACTTGATTAACAATAAAAAATATAATTTAATATTGGAATTTCGTAAGAAAATGATTTCCGAGAATTTCAATGAATATTTTAATTAACTTAAATTTAACTATAGACCGATTCTGCCAACCTATTTTTACATTACGCTCTTTTTCCATGAGTTGAATCCCTTACATAGAAAAAAAAAACGTAATAAAATGAATTAAATTAGATCAGCCATAATGAATGAGTGGTGTCAGGTCGAGTAATTTTAGCTGCTACTGTATGCTGTAGACAGTACAACTTTCTTCTGCCTTGCAGGTATGCTCGGGAGAGTAAAAGGCTAAGGGAGGGAACCCTAAAGTAAAATAACCCACCCTGCCTTGTGGGTGAGACTTTTTAGTAAAAGGCTAGCGGAGTTAACAGTAAACAAATCGACGGAAGGCAACAGAAAGCCACCGTCGTATTTTCCATGTACAATCATGAATCGCCACAATAATAGAAATCACGACAACAACGTTAAGGTGTTTTACGATGGAATACCCGTGTTCGGTAGGTGACGTCATGTGCTACAGGGGATAAATAACTCTTGAGATCGAAAGTTGTGGAGAGACATGATTACTAACGCCAGCAGTCGCGTTACTTGATGATGATGATGATAAAGAGATCGACTATCGAGATGACGAGAAGCTAAATTGTGGATAACTTGGTGGTTATGTCATGCTTCTTATTACTAGCAATCCAGTTACTACTTATAGCAGTCCAGTTACTATTTACTAGCAATCCAGTTACTACTTATAGCAGTCCAGTTACTACTTACTAGCAATCCAGTTACTACTTATAGCAGTCCAGTTACTATTTACTAGCAATCCAGTTACTACTTATAGCAGTCCAGTTACTATTTACTAGCAATCCAGTTACTACTTATAGCAGTCCAGTTACTACTTACTAGCAATCCAGTTACTACTTATAGCAGTCCAGTTACTACTTACTAGCAATCCAGTTACTTCTTACTAGCAATCCAGTTACTACTTACTAGCAGTCCAGTTACTACTTACTAACAATCTAATTACTACTTACTAACAATCTAGTTACTACTTACTAACAATCCAGTTACTATTTACTAGCATTTCAGTTACTACTTACTAACAATCAAGTTACTATTTACTAACAATCAAGTTACTATTTACTAACAATCAAGTTACTATTTACTAACAATCATGTTACTATTTACTAACAATCAAGTTACTATTTACTAACAATCCATTTACTATTTACTAACAATCAAGTTACTATTTACTAACAATCATGTTACTATTTACTAACAATCAAGTTACTATTTACTAACAATCCATTTACTATTTACTAACAATCCAGTTACTATTTACTAACAATCCAGTTCCTATTTACTAATAATCCAGTTCTTTGGCTGTGGACAACACCAGAAACTGTGGAACATCGTGAAAGATATGAACTTTCCAATAAACGTAGAACAACAAAAAAGCAGACATCAGAATAGGGAGCGAAACATCAAATTGGTTTGAAGTACAAAAAAAGTGGCGAGGCAGGGAAGCATCCTCTCTCCTTACCCTTTCAACATCTATACTGAGAACATCATGAGAAATGTCAGAAACAATGAGAGATTTGTAAAGTGTGGCCCTTTCACATTAAATGGTAACATAATAACATGACTCAGATAGGCTGATGTTAAAGCCATCCTATCAAACAGTGCAGAAGGATTATATCTATCTATTGACCTTTCGAGCCGTAGCCGGCCCATAGCGCGTAGACCAAGATACTCCTTCTCTTATCTAAATTTTTGATCTAGCAGTTTTCAATTCTTTTAAAGATATTTTATCAAATCTCGCCATTTGTCTATGTTCTGTGCAAGCTGCTCTATCTCAGTGAGGTAGCCGATTCCTGCTGCTTTTGCCTCTCTCATCAATGTTCTTCTCAGTGTCTCTCTGGGTCTTCCTCTTACCTATTGTTTCCCACATGAGGGCTTGCTTTGCTATTCGGTTGCAGAAGGATTAAAAGAGACAACTGAGTGTGGTAAAAAAACAAACAAAAATAAAACACACACACACACATAGTGAAGAGAAAATCCTCTAACTAAACAAAACTAAACAAACAGTAAACTAAGATAATGTTCACTGACATAACAAAAAGCCAACCCAAAATCATCATCAACAGCGAAGAACTTGAAATTGTAACAAACTATAAATATCTAGGACCTGTAGTAACTAACAATGGAGATGGACAGAAAGAGATCAAAAGAATATTTGCAATAACAACACAAACATTAAATACCATGAAGAATATGTGGCACTTTTCCAGCAAAGCAAAAAGTAAAATTAAAATCACTGAGGGCATGTATTTCTCAAAGGCAAAATATGGTTGTGAATCATGGATAACATTTCAAACAGTAAGGAAGAAAATGTATTAATTCGAAACAAAATGCTGCAGCAAATGTCTTAACATACCTTGGATAATAAAAAAAAAGCAATGAAGACATACAAAAAGATTGAAACAATAAAAATAACTGGCTTATAAACACCATTCAACAGAGGAAATTAAAATACTATGGCCACGCCAAACTACACAGCGGGCTGGAAAGAACAATAATAAAAGGCATGGTTCATGGGCGACGCGTCAGGGGCAGACCAAGAAGAAGGTGGCTTCAATACACAAGGAGACCTCGAACATGACAACAGAAGAAGTGGAAGATCTGGCTAGAAACGGAGATTCTTTGAGACGGGCTGTAGTGAATACAATGTTCTGTGGGAGATCTGGCTAGAGACAGAGATTCTTTCACACGGGCTGTGGTAAATGCAATGTTCTGTGGGAGATCTGGCTAGAGACAGAGATTCTTTCACACGGGCTGTGGTAAATGCAATGTTCTGTGGGAGATCTGGCTAGAGACAGAGATTCTTTCACACGGGCTGTGGTAAATGCAATGTTCTGTGGGAGATCTGGCTAGAGACAGAGATTCTTTCACACGGGCTGTGGTAAATGCAATGTTCTGTGGGAGATCTGGCTAGAGACAGAGATTCTTTGAGACGGGCTGTTGTGAATGCAATGTTCTGTGGGAGATCTGGCTAGAGACAGAGATTCTTTCAGGCTGGATGTGGTGAATGCTACGTTCTTCAAAGGACATTCGACCGGATAATAAAGCCCATTTACTTTCGGAAAATGTCGCTATTCAACAAGGAAAGAAAAAAAAAAACCTACATCCCGAGCATACTAAATGAAAATGTTAGGTTAAAATGTCGAAGAAGGGCCAAAGAAAGTTTGTATAGACAAAGTCAGAAATTCACTACATAAACTCAAAATACCAACAGCTAAAGTTACACAAGCGATGTTGAAAAAGCAAAAATACGTGTTCTTTTACAAAACATGAGAGTACAAGCAATGAAATACAAAAAAAATTAAGAAGACCTGATAAAATGTCAAACAATCTGACTTTTGCTTGCTTAAATAAATAACACTAAAAAGCAATGTTTATAATACTTATATTTTGACAATGTTATCTTATCTTTTATCCATTATGTTTCATATGTTTTCCTACTTTGTTTTCTATTACAGTACCGGTGTCTTCTTTATTTCATTATTTTCCCGGATTGGCGTAATTCTTCTCAACACCTGCGTCTATAATGTCCACCAATCTCTGCCCATACAGGAGAAGACACACACAGACCTTTTGAACTTTCTCATCTTTAACTGACCAGTAATAAAAAAAAATATCGTTTACAGAAATGCTAGCATTTTCTTCGAATTTCGTAGGATAATTATTTCCAGGAATTTCAGTGAAAATATTAGTCAACTTGAATATAACTATAGATATGAGCTTTCTCCTTAGTTAAATTTGACGCCAATTTTTGTGATTATAGCATCTTCACCGTGCACTAGCATTTAAATCCCCTACGTTAAAAATAATAGAATAAATTAAACTGACATCAACTTTGCTGTATGGCATTCTTGATCCAAATGTCGGTGTCGAGAAGTTAAATAAATTATACTTTATTTTTATTTTTGCGTGGGCCAGGTTTGACCGCTGAAGGAAGAAGTCCCTAGAGACCAGGAACTGCATTTTTCGTGCTAATCTGTTTTTTCCTGGCAGCCATGTGCACACATGGGTTCCTCGCCGCACAGGCAGATAACTCCGCTTCAAACCGGGCCCTCGCTGCAGAGACCAGTGGTGGTTGCCGCAGAAAGAAATCATAAATAAAAATCTCAACTGGTGCAGCCGGGATTTGAACCCACAACCTCTCTGTCTCGAGGCCAACCAGTTCCCCATCTATAAAGGATATTTGAATGTATACCGGAATGTATACTTGAACCGGAAACTTCCGGTTTCAAGATGGCGCGGTCATGTTTGCGTCAACGATCACTGTTACGTTTTTGTGTGCCGGAAAGATGGTTAATTCTATCTTTCCAATGCAGATCAGTGTATAGATAAAAAGTTGCACTGTTGGGATCTTCCCCGGTGAAGCGGAGTACATGCATGTGATCTGAAATCCTCTACAGTGTGCGTGATAGTGTTTTCTGTGTTAATTGCAATATACGTCATCATTGGAATACCGGTCAATATGACGGTTAGGCGTCAGGAACTTTTAATTGCTGTGTCTGAAAAGTGTTCATTGTCGCAGTTTCCGCATATTCCAAGTCCGGCTTGTTGCAGGAGCTACTGAGTTAAGTGCTCTGTGCACACCGTGAGCTGTGTGTATCATCCGTGTTGATCATGTTTCGATATTCCAATGGTTTACGATGAATGATGATATCGTATGGCAGGGACCAGCTGTGTTCACTTTCTGTGCTGTTTCGCCTTATGTCTTTTAGCGTGTGCTGAGACTGCTATGATGGGGGACTACAGCTACCTTTCTTTGTTTTGGAGATGAGTTAGTAATTCGGATGATTCCACTGGCACGGGCGGTTGAGCAATTATGGATTTTAATTCGTTTGCTGTGATGCTGGGGCCTTCAATAATCATAACCATAATTTGAATGAATATGTCTTTGTTGGTTGTTAGAGTATGCCAACTTGATGTCTCTAGCGAAGTTCTCAATGACTTATTTTTGCGTGAAAATAACTTTTAAAAATACTTTTACAAAAGGGGAGTCAAAGACGTCTTACAGCAGCAGAGCTGGAATATGTCAGCGATCCGCTGCTCGTGGCTTGGGCCAGGATCGATGAACCAAAATCATCCAGAGCATACTCCACCTCTTCGCAGTCCCTCCAGAAACTCCGAGTAATTTGTCTAATCTGGCCAAGAGAGTAGGGATCGAAGAGGGAAGGTAATCTGGTCCTCAAAAATAACATGCTGAAGTCGGATTTTTTGGGCCGAAATGCGCAAATATCCCAGTTCTACTGTAAACTACAACACATTGTATCTACGCCCACTTAACGTCCCTATAAGGACGGATGACGAAGAGGGAATCGTTTCCTTTAGGAGTCGTGGAATGAGCAAGAGAAAAAAAAGACAAACAAGATATTTAACGAGAACTGAAGATTCAACAGAGAGAAAGAGACATTTTCTAGGAATTTATGAAGAAAATGATTTCCAAGAATTTCAGTGCAAAGTTTAATCAACATACAAAGACCAGTGCTCTCTATCAAGTTGTATTTGAAGCCAATTGTTATCAGTGTCACAACATCGCTACCCTCCAGTAACATTTAAATTCAACAACAAGTATTAACATCCTCAATAAAAACTAAAACAACAAAATAACGTAGATTGAAGGAAGATGTAATATATTAAATCATTGAACCAGATGCTGGGAAATTAAAAATTGGATAACTAGTTCGATGTTTCTTTGCTGTTTTGGTTGCGTTACCCAGCTTGATATTTCTAGGGCAGTTTCGAGAGAGCGAATTTTGTCAAATCTTCACCCGAAATTTGTGCTACCAATGCCAGACCTGGACCCTAGATGATAGAACAATAAGAAAATTAACCTCTACAGAGATGAAATGTGTTAGACGAATGACAGGAAACAGTCTGAGAGATAAGATCAGAAATGAAGAACTGAGAAAAAAGCTAAGGATAGCCCCCGCCATAGAGTATATAAGGAAACAACAGATAAAATGGTTTGGCCACGTAACAAGACAGAAAGATAAAAACACAACACAACGAACCTTCAACAAACGTTATAAGAACACCAGACCCAAGGATCGACCATGAAAACGAAAAAGATGGATCGATGGAATATTAGAAGCAAAAGGAAACGTAACAGCAGCAGAGACGAAAAGAAGAGCAAACGACCTCAAATTATGTTTTCCCGTCGACGCTGAAAGGCAGATAAGGAAGGAAAGAAGAAGAAGAAGAAGTCCGAAAAAGTGGAATCATCCAAATTACTAGCTCATCTCCCAAACAAAGAAAGGTAGCTGTAGTCCCATCATAGCAGTCTCAGCACATGCCAAAAGACATAAGGCGAAACCGCACAGAAAGTGAACACAACCACCTGTTCTTGTCATACGATATCATCATTCATCATAAACAATCGGAATATCGAAACACAATCAAAACAGATGAAACGCACAGCTCACAGTGTGCACAGAACACTTAATTCAGTAGCTCCTGCAATAAGCCGTACTTGGAATATGAGGAAGCTGCAACAAGGAATACTTTTCAGACATAGCCTTTAATGGTTCGGCGCATAGGTAATATGGTGTTAGTGACCATAAATTTTACAGACCTTCGGCACATGATTTTTGGGGTAATATGGTTGGTATATTACAGCCCGTGCCGCTTTACTTTCCACGAAAAAAATTCGGTACCCATTTAAGGCTGGGTGAAAAAGGAGCCGTTGGTTGGGTGCGAACCCTACCTCTTGTCCTTTGTAATCCAGTTCACTAACCACTGAGCTATCGCAGCTCCCACCTTCTTATATTGCCTAGCATAATTATGCCAAAAAACATACTTGGTTACAACAGGAAAAATACAAGGAAAGATATATCGCTGATGACAAAGAGAGAAAATACTGGATAGCTTGGTGTCATGGCATGGCAAAAAGTCAACAACAGAACTGATACGATGCACTGTAGATAGAAGATTGCGGAAGAGCATGATCCCCTACGTACGCCAACCGGTATGGCACATGATGATGATGTCAATAGAAGCGAGAAAAAGATTTCAACGGTGCTCTACAGGGGCAATTCTGACCTATGGAAGTGAATCATGGACAGTTGACAAACAAATCAAAAGGCGATTACAGGCCACAGAGATGATATTTCTCAGAAGAACGTTGAAAGTTCCCTGGACAGCTTAAAAGACCAATGAGGAAATTCTCAAAGAGGCCAACACAAAAAGGGAGCTCATAAAAACATCAGAAAGAAACAATCAACATTTGTCGGGCACATCATGAGAAGAGGAAAGTTGGAATACTTGGTTGCAACTGGCAAATACAGGGAAAGAGAGACAGCGGATGACAAAGAGAGAAAATACTGAATAGCTTGGTGTCATGGCTAGGAAAACAGTCAACAATATAATTGATACGATGTACTGTGAATAGAAGGGAGCCGCGATAGCTCAGTGGTTAGAGAACTGGCCTCAAAGGACAAGAGGTAGGGTTCGATCCCAACCGACGGCTTCCGGGTTCACCCAGCCTTAAATGGGTACCTGATTTTTTTCTGGGAAAGTAAAGCAGCACGGGCGCAATACCGACCACATTACCCAAAAATCATGTGCTGAAGGTCTGTAAAATATAAGGTCACTAACACCATATTTCCCTATACGCCACTTGGCGTGACGGGGGTACTTTACTTTTTTTTTTTTAGACGCCAATTTGAGCTATTTTTTTCGATTTCTAACTGCAAGGGTTTTTTTAACGTGTGGAGAAATGAAACACAAATATAAAGAAAAAAAATGGCATGGTTAAAGTTTCACGTAACAAGTCTTCTCCTCTTTTTCTTCTTCTTCTACCTTTTCAGCTCCCTGTGGAGCATAGGTCTTCAACAAACACTTTCCAAGTCGTTCTGTTTTTTGCCATTCTTTTAAGATCATTCCTTGTCTTCTCCATCATCTTCTTCTCTGCTTCTATCTGTCTTCTCTGGCTTGTGTCAAACGTCTCTTAGACAGAGAGCCCTTCTCTTTCCTGGATGGCAGAGATTAACTTTTTCTCTCTTTGACTTGTCCATGTTTGTGAAGTTTTTTATCGGCATATTTTTTTTTTGCAGTATGGGATAGCCAGTCCCACGCCCAACCCTCCTTTCTCGCCTCTTACGAACATGCCTGGTAGGGTACAGCGCCACTATTCTTTACTCCCCTTTCGGGCCTCGGTAGCGCCCGGGCGCACATAACAAGTGGACACCACAAATCAGAACGACGTTTCGACGTAAAGGCCTTCAACAGTAACAAACATACAACACACGTACAAATATGTATTCAAAATTAAAAAAAAATAGATAATGAAAAAATCGAACTAGAAAGAGAAATGAAAAGTAAAGGACAATAAAACGTGAATAAAATGTTCTCTGTAAGATCTAGGAAGAATCTGTCATCTTGCTTGCTTGCTTTCGTTCGTCCGATAACTTTAGGAGTGTACCTCGTCATCATCCGCCCTTAAAGGGACGTTACGTAGGCGTGTCTGCGTTGTGTTGTGGTTTACAGTATAACTGTTATATTTGCGCCTTCCGGCCCAACACATCCGACTTCAGCATGATATTTTTGAATATCGGGTTGTCTTCCCTCTTCGATCCCTACTCGCTTGGCCAGACTAGATAGGTTAGTATGTTATTAGAGGCACCACGGAGAGGTGGAGCAGGGTCTGGATAGTTCTATTTCACCGATCTTGGCGGAAGCCATCAGCTGTGGATCGCTGACAACTTCCAGCTCTGGTGCTGGGAGGCACGCCTTCGCCTCCAATCTTTCATCTGAAAGAATTTAAGTACGCACGGGGTACATGTGGGGGCCCACAAGTGAAAGTGGTAGTGTTTATTTAACAAGCGCATAATGCGGTCGCTGCCATTTTTGTCGTCATTATCCTAATATTAGACATCGGATCTCACTACCCAGAGACCAGGTGTGGGTACACCTACGAAGAAACAACGGATTTGATTTTTTAAAACTTTCCACCTGTTGTAGGTGAGGTGTAGCCAAAGAGCTTTTTGTCCAGATGCCGAAAGTCTAACCTCTAGATCACCCAGCGCCTGGATTATGGTTACGGTTACGGTTATGGAAGGCCCCGGTATCACTGCATAGGAATTAAAATACGTAATTACTCAACCTCCCGTGCCAGTGGAATCATCCGAATTACTAACTCATCTCTCAAACAAAGAAAGGCAACAGTAGTCCCCATCACAGCAGTCCCTGCACACGCCAAAAGACATAAGGCGAAACTGCACAGAAAGTGAACTATCTTTATCTTTACGACACATGGTACCATTGCTGGTGTATGTCGGGGGGCAACGATAGAACCAGAGGGATAAAGGCCGCTTGGTCAAGCAGTCGCCACGACGTGTGCGACTCAGGATTTTTATTTCACCCCCGATAGAAAAAATCCTTTCTGTCTACCGCGGGCTTCGAACACCGAACGTCAGCTTTTCAGCCAGCGGGGCTGTGGTTTTAGCCGCACGGCCACGCGCACCTCACAGAAAGTGAACACAGCCAACTATTCCTTGTCATACGATGTCATCATTCATCTTAAACAAAGGGAATATCGAAACATGATCAAAACGGATGAAACACACAGCTCACGGTGTGCACAAAGCACTTAACTTAGTCGCTCCTGCAACAAGCCGGACTTTGAATATGAGGAAACTGCAACAAGAAACACTTTTCATACATAGCCTTTAATGGTTCCTGCCGACTATCCACCATATTGACCGGAAGTTCACGTCCTCCTGAAAATGATAATTGTCATATTTTTTAAAAATGTATAGCGCTTGATGATGTCAAGACATCGTTTTTGACTCCAATTCCGAAAATATAACACACACACAATATTCTGGCGCCTGGATGCTACTCTAGAAGTAAAGATTTCCTCCCCTTGCTTGATGTTGTTAAGGTCATCATCTCTGCACACCTGACGAACCCATAGGTGCTCCGATATCCAAGTCGAGAAATTCCGGGGAGGGGGGGGGAGAATCCTGTCCCCCATCCACGAACTCCGTAACACGTCCTGGGCTCCACGGTGTGGGTCCAATTCTGCGGGAAATTGCGTCCAGACAGCGGCCGTATTTATGGTCGATGTTTAAGATCTTAACTCTCAAGGGTTCTTTAACGTGCGCGAGTGCACATGGGATCTCCTGTGTATTGCCGTTATCCGAGAAGGCTAAACATCCGATCGCACTACCCAAAAGAGCAAGGGAAGGTAACGTCATAAAGAATCAACGAATTAATGCCCTCCCTTGCTAGGCCTATGGAGAATACGATGTTAGGGACCATGTATTTGAATAACGGCACATTATTTTTTTTTATTTAAGTGGTCAGACATTGAGGATACTATAACAACAGGCAGAGTAGCTGGAAAGAAAAGCAGAGGAAAATCAAGAGAAAAACATATTGAACAGCTTGTCCTAATGACATAATAAAAAGATCACTGACTGAAATTATGACATGTATGAAAGACAGAGAAATGTGGAGAGAGAAGATCGCCCACACCAACCGGCATGGCACCTGATGATGATGATGGTCTGTTGTTTTAATCCCTTATCATTTGTTTTCTTTTTCTTAATTTTTAAAGGAAATCGTGTTTTTCTTTTAGATTTAATTTCATTAGACCTAATTGCATTGTGTTGTGATGCCGTTCTATTTTGAGCGCTGTTTCCACTTCATTTGCCTCCCAGAGAACGCCTATGATTCATGTTGATATTTCTTTATCGCAATGTAGATGCAAATATGTGTCCCAGTGGCGTATCCCTTAGTTCTGTTAGAAGCCAATGTGGCTCAAAATGATGATTTTATCACGATTCAACGGCATTCTTCACTTTTTTGTTTGTGTTCAAATCTCATACAAATCTACGTCAATTCAAGTGAGAAAGATAATTCATCAGTGCTATATTGAGCCGATTCTAACATAAGGAAGCGAATCATGGGCCGTAAACTAAAAAATAAACATGAAAAGATGATTAGAGGCCACAGATATGGGATCTCTCAGAAGAATGTTGAAAGTTCCCTGGACAGCTAAAAGATCAACGAGGAAAATTCTCAAAGAGACGAACACAATAATGGAGCTCCTGAAAAACATCAGAAAGAAGCAATCAACATTTGTCGGGCACATCATGAGTAGAGGAGGGTTGGAATACTTGGTTACAACAGGCAAACTACAGGGAAAGAAAGATCGCAGACGACAAAGAGAGAGAATAATAGATAGCTTGGTGTCATGGCATAGAAATCAGTCAACAACAGAATTGATACGATGCACTGTGGAAAGAACATTATGGAAGGACATCATCGCCTACACCAACCGGCATGGCACATGATGATGCTGATGAATAAATCCAAAATAAATCCAGAGAACCAACTATAAAAAGAGTGGCTAAAACAGTGGGCCACTAACACAAATGGACGTTCATTGGTCAAACACCAAACTAAGGCAGACCCACAGGGCCCAAAACTAAAGTCTGGAGATAAAAGACTTTGAAGAGGAGAGAATGATCTTCCAGATAAGAACAGGAGATGCTCACATCCACTAACATCTGCATAAGATGGACCCCCTTCATAACCTAAATGTAGGCACTGTCATTATCAGCTAGAATCTGTCAACCACTTGCTGCTGCACTGTTATTATCAGCTAGAATCTGTCAACCACTTGCTGCTGCACTGTTATTATCAGCTAGAATCTGTCAACCACTTGCTGCTACACTGTTATTATCAGCTAGAATCTGTCAACCACTTGCTGCTGCACTGTTATTATCAGCTAGAATCTGTCAACCACTTGCTGCTACACTGTTATTATCAGCTAGAATCTGTCAACCACTTGCTGCTACACTGTTATTATCAGCTAGAATCTGTCAACCACTTGCTGCTGCACTGTTATTATCAGCTAGAAGCTGTCAACCACTTGCTGCTACACTGTTATTATCAGCTAGAATCTGTCAACCACTTGTTGCTACACTGTTATTATCAGCTAGAATCTGTCAACCACTTGTTGCTACACTGTTATTATCAGCTAGAATCTGTCAACCACTTGTTGCTACACTGTTATTATCAGCTAGAATCTGTCAACCACTTGTTGCTACACTGTTATTCTCAGCTAGAATCTGTCAATCACTTGCTGCTACACTGTTATTATCAACTAGAATCTATCCACCACTCGTTGCTCACTGTCTGTACCTATCTACACTACGAAGCCAGCATCTAACAACCCAACCTTCCATTGACAACACAAATTTCAGCCCAGAGAACAATGAAGAAGTCAAGTCAGGTCAGGTCAAGTCAAGTCAGATCAGGCCAGGTCAGATCAGGTCAGGTCAGGTCAAGTCAGGTCAGATCAGGTTAGACCAAGTCAAATCAAGTAAAGTCATGTCATGTCATGTCAAGTCATGTCTAGTCATGTCATGTCAAGACAAGTCATGTCAAGCCATGTCAAGTCATGTTAAGTCATGTAAAGTCAAGTCATGCCAAGTAAAGTCATGTCAAGTGATGTCAAATCAAGTCAAGTCACGTCACATTTTCAAATCCGTGTTTCTGGGTTTGTTTTAACGCTTCTCCCAGCTAGTCTGTGATATCATTAAACAATTTTCTGGACTTTAGAGTCTAGAGTTAAATGTCAGCCTTGGAACAGAACGATCCCGGGTTTGCTTTCCACCACAGGTGGTAGGCATTTTTCAAAAATCAAATCCCTGGGTTCCTCGTGGCTTTACTCTCCACTGATCTATGGGTAGTGAGACCCGATGCCTAGCACTCTCGGATAACTGTATAACTCTGGATGTGCACCTTGCACAAGTTAAAGAAACCTTGTCAGTTAAAAGTCGAGAAGTGTAGACTAAAGCGATCGCATTTTAAGCAATTAAAAAGGTTAAAAATCTAAACACACCGAAGTCGGATATGTCGGGCTGAAATGCGCAGATATTGCGATCTGCAAAATTAGTGAAATAGAGCATATTCTTTCACATAATGGGGGAATAATGAAGAAAACGAGGAAGTAGAAGGAGAAGAAAACGAGGAAGTAGAAGATAAAGAAAACGAGGAAGTAGAATAAAATGAAAACGAGGAAGTAGAAGAAAAAGATAACGAGGAAGTAGAATAAAAAGATAACGAGGAAGTAGAATAAAAAGAAAAACGAGGAAGTAGAATAAAAAGAAAACGAGGAAGTAGAAGATAAAGAAAACGAGGAAGTAGAAGATAAAGAAAACGAGGAAGTAGAATAAAAAGAAAACGAGGAAGTAGAAGATAAAGGAAACGAGGAAGTAGAATAAAAAGATATCGAGGAAGTAGAAGATAAAGAAAACGAGGAAGTAGAAGATAAAGAAAACGAGGAAGTAGAAGATAAAGAAAACGAGGAAGTAGAATAAAAAGAAAACGAGGAAGTAGAAGATAAAGAAAACGAGGAAGTAGAAGATAAAGAAAACGAGGAAGTAGAATAAAAAGAAAAGGAGGCAGTAGAATAAAAAGAAAACGAGGAAGTAGAAGATAAAGAAAACGAGGAAGTAGAAGATAAAGAAAACGAGGAAGTAGAAGATCAAGAAAACGAGGAAGTAGAAGATAAAGAAAACGAGGAAGTAGAATAAAAAGAAAACGAGGAAGTAGAAGATAAAGAAAACGAGGAAGTAGAATAAAAAGAAAACGAGGAAGTAGAATAAAAAGAAAACGAGGAAGTAGAATAACAAGAAAACGAGGAAGTAGAAGATAAAGAAAACGAGGAAGTAGAAGATAAAGAAAACGAGGAAGTAGAAGATAAAGAAAACGAGGAAGTAGAATAAAAAGAAAACGAGGAAGTAGAATAAAAAGAAAACGAGGAAGTAGAAGATAAAGAAAACGAGGAAGTAGAAGATAAAGAAAACGAGGAAGTAGAAGATAAAGAAAACGAGGAAGCAGAAGATAAAGAAAACGAGGAAGTAGAATAAAAAGAAAACGAGGAAGTAGAAGATAAAGAAAACGAGGCAGTAGAATAAAAAGAAAACGAGGAAGTAGAATAAAAAGAAAACGAGGAAGTAGAATAACAAGAAAACGAGGAAGTAGAAGATAAAGAAAACGAGGAAGTAGAAGATAAAGAAAACGAGGAAGTAGAAGATAAAGAAAACGAGGAAGTAGAATAAAAAGAAAACGAGGAAGTAGAATAAAAAGAAAACGAGGAAGTAGAATAAAAAGAAAACGAGGAAGTAGAAGAAAAAGAAAACGAGGAAATAGAAGAAAAAAGAAAACGAGGAAGTAGAATAAAAAGAAAACGAGGAAATAGAAGAAAAAAGAAAACGAGGAAGTAGAACAAAAAGACAACGAGGAAGTAGAACAAAAAGAAAAAAGAGGAATATTTGCATCTTTGACCTTCTAGTGTCTAGTAATGTTGTATTGATCAGTCCGTTAACTTTTGTGACATGTCCCTACCAAAATTAGCTCCTTTCCGTTACCAAACTATGAAGCCAAATTATTTGACCTATGATTTTTAGTGATCATTTTAGGAACTTTCTTGATATTAATGGTGATTGCTTCTGTTCACCCGATGATTTCGTCATCCGCCATTTAAAGGGCGTTATGTGGGCGTGTATATGTTTCTGTTGGCATTTGAATTAGAACGATGACATATGTGCCCTTGTGCCAATATATTCGAATTCAGTACGGTATTTTCTATTACCTTGTTGCCTTATCTCTATATCTCTCTACCCACTTAGCCAGACTAGATTAGTCTATTTCTACCGCGAACAGGTGGAGGAGGGTCTGGATATGGTTACGTAAGGCCCCGGTATCACTACAAACGAATTAAAATCCATAATTGCTCAACCGCCCGTGCCAGTGGAATCATCCGAATTAATATCTCATTTCCCAAGCAGAGAAAGGTAGCTGCAGTCCCCATCATAGCAGACTCAGCTAACGGCAAAAGACATAAGGCGAAACTGCACAGAAGGTGAACACAACCATTATATAATAGACATAGTATAACAAATTATATCTCCCCTCTACGCTGAAAGGAAAATGAAGAAGGAAAGAAGAAGTTGCTGTCGAGCAACATGGATTGTAATATTGTATACGTACTTACGAGAGCTTACGATGTTTGTGGTCGGTCTTAACTGGTCATGCCCAGTCACACAAAATGGTCAGATTTAATGCCTTGCAATACTCATGAGCTTTCAAGGGCCCTCGACCACATGCTCGTTGACTGTACAATATATTTTTTTTCCACTCTCGCGTAATATTGTCTCATGTTAAATGATACTGTAATAACAACATGCCTTTACGTCTATTTGCCAATCAGACGAGACTGTAGCTTGTTATAAGGCGTGTGAAGCCACGCGTGAGCGATTTGGACATTTATACAGGCCAATGAATCTGCCAACCTCAGATATTGCTACATATATTGTTATTGTGTTTATAATATCGGCTTAGCTTTTAGTAATCCATTGTTTGGTATTAGAAACAAGAAAAGGAGTTATTAAATGTTATGTAGAGTCAGTCTTAACATATGAATGTAAATTATGGACAATATGACAACAGACAAGAAAATCCCTGGAGTCTGTAGAAATGTGGTTTTACAGAAGAATGTTGAGAATACCATGGACAGCTAAGAAGGGTAATGAAGAGGTTCTGAAAGAAACAAAAACAAAAAGAGAGCTAATTTCCAATATTAGGAAGAAACAATCATTATTTTTTGGCCATGTAATGAGAAGGGAACAGCTGGAATATATTGTGACAACTGGGAAAATTGAGGGACGAAGAGATAGAGGGAAGCAAAGAGAAAAGATACCAGACAGCTTAAGAGAATTGCTTGGCAGAAGGTCAACAACAGAAACGATAAATAACTGTCGAGATTCGACAGTTGTGGAGAGACATGATCGCCTACGCCAGCAGGCTTGGCACTTGATAATGATGATACTCTTAGTCTGACCATGACAGTAAGAGCGAAAGGGGAAGCAATTTTGTTTACAGAAAACTCTCTCCTGTTTATGGTTCGTTCATATGGTACTGTCTGCACATCGAAGGTTGGCTATCACGGACAATTTTTTTACTCTGTCTCTTGTCTATATGAGCCGCCATTGCTCAGTGGTTAGTTAAGGATTATAAAGGACAAGAGGTAGGGTTCGATCCCAACCGACGGCTTCCGGGTTCATCATCATCAAGTACCGGGCCTGCTGACGTAGGTGATCATGCCTCTCCACAACTTTCGATCACGACCGTTATTTATCATTTCTGCTGTTGTACCCATGTGAACCAGTGAATGTGTCGAACTTATCCCATCTTGCTATAAATATTTCACACGTGCCACGGAATGTTTTGTTGGGAGTCGATGGTCTTAACTTGCGGGATGTAAACTTACCTGTCATCATCATAATCAAGTACCTGGGCTGCTGGTGTAGGTGATCATGTCTCTCCACAACTTTCGGTCTTGACAGTTATTCATCATTTCTGTTGTTGACCTTCTGCCAGTCCATTCTCTTAGCTCTTTCCGTATGGAAGCTTTATATCAATGCAATGGAAGAGATTTCAGAGAAAAACATTTTCCTGGGTTTAAGAATCAATTTACGTGTTTATATTAATCGTATATATAACGTATTATATAAGAAATGTTTAGATAATTGAATAAGGAATTAGATTTCATCAACACCAAGATTATATAAGTCATGAAAAAAGAATTTGGTTTGAGGACGGTTTAACATAATCAAATTGAGAGTGACGCACTATGCGGTGCAACGTAAGCAGCCGAAGTCGGTGTGACGCACAGTGCGGCGAAAAGTACAGAAAGAGTTAAGAGAAGGGCTCTACAGAAGATAAAAAAAAAGAAATGGTAAATAACTGTCGATCAGAAAGGATAAATAATCAAATTGAGAGTGACGCACTGTGCGGTGAAACGTGCGCGGCCGAAATGGGTGTGACGCACTGTGCGGTGAACCGTACGGAAAGAGTTAAGCTGTCTGGTATCTTTTCTCTTTGCTTTCCTCTATCTCTGCGTCCCTCAATTTTCCCAGTTGTTACAATATATTCCAGCTGTTCTCTTCTCATTACGTCGCCAAAATTGGTGACAAACTTAACTGTAGCACTCTTAATTGATCTACACGATTGCACACAACATTTGTAAGACGTTTCTAAGTTAAAACAGTTCGGTCAGAATATATATAAATAAAAAAAAAAAGACGAAAAATGAAGATAAATTTACCAGTGTCCCGCTTAAAATTGTAAACACATCTAAAGACGTCTAGCATCAGCCTGACCTTCTGACGTAATAAATTAACGTCCGCAGGCATGTGTTCGAAGATGGCCCGTGCTCTTGCGTAATGGCTGACACCCCCACTACCAACCTGTCGGCTATCTCATTACCAGGAACTCCCGCGAGCCCATGGCAATATGTTCAAGTTAGGCTGTTAACTTGAGAACCGCCAAGTAGGTGCACACATTCCCTGCGGAGTATGTTCTTGTCACTCCGGTGATGCATGCTATGTGAACCAGCTAAGATGATGTTATATTTCGATTGTACAACAAATGAAAAAAAAGTTAAAGGACAGCTTTTGATAGATCACAAATAACTTATAGAATGTCTAAAAGAGATACATCGAGATAACATGGACATATGACTAAATTGTAATCTATACTTGGATCAAACAGCAATAATAAAATATAACAAAAAGAACTCTACACCCATTGATATAAAAAGAGGAGTAAGACAGGGATGCATTCTATCACCAAGCTTGTTCAATCTATACACTGAGCAAATCTTTAAAAACATCATAGAGATGCCAGGCTTACCCATTAATGGAAAGATAATCAATAACCTAAGACACGTTGATGATACTGTACTACTAGCAGAAAATCCTAAAGACCTACAACAATTGCTTAATGAAATAAACATGACAAGCAAAAAATATGGACTTGATATGAGTATGAAAAAGACTAAAACTATGATCATAAACAAAGAGAATACTCAAAACCCACAAGTGGATATCAAAGTTGAAGGAATAGACCTGGAGACAGTTCAGAACTACAACTACCTTGGACATACTATTACCAGTGATGGAAAATGTACAACTGAAATAAACAAAAGAATAGGAATGGCAAAAAATAATTCTAATGTCATGAAAAATATACTAACATCAAAACAAATAACACCAGGGCTAAAACTAAGAATAGCAAAATGTTACATCTTCTCAATATTCCTATATGGTGCAGAAACATGGACATTAGACAAGAGAGCATAACGTAGAAATGAAGCCTTTGAAAAGTGGATATATAGAAAATAGGTAGAATTGGATGGAAAGAAAAGAAAACAAACGATGAAGTTTTAAAACAACTAAAAATGAAAAGAGAACTACTAAACACAATTCAAACAAGACAAATGAAATTTTTGGGCCATGTTAAAAGACACAACATCCTACTAAAAGTAATTCTGTCGGAGAAAATACAAGGTAAAAGAGACAGAGGCAGACCAAGACTAACATGGACGAGTAACATAAAAATATGGACAAATCAGCCGATGACAACCTGCATCATCAAAGCAAGAGACAGAGCAGAATGGCGCACCATGGTAGCCAACCTTGGTTGCTGAGATGGCATCCGATGATGATGATTATGATGATGATAATGATGATGAAAGGACGCAACAAGCAATCGGAACCCGTGACGATCTATTGACTATTGTAAGGTAACGAAACATGAAATGGTTTAGCGACGTATCTCGATATTCTGGCATAGCAGAGGGTAGGGATCAGACAAATAAGTGCAGTGTTGTGGTAAAGCTGGTACCAGGAGCAAGTAGTGGGGTGTGACGTACACCCCAGTAGTGTATGGTGACAGGTTTTACAAAAAAGGAACACAACAAAATACTGACGTGTTGGCCTACATGCGGCTTTCTTCAGAAATGCCGAACAACAAAAAACGGACAACAAAAACGAACAACAAAAACGAACAACAAAAACGGACAATAAAAACGAACAACAAAAACGAACAACAAAAACGGATAACAAAAACGAACAACAAAAACGGACAACAAAAACGAACAGCAAAAATAGACAACAAAAACGAACAACAAAAACGGACAACAAAAACGAATAACAAAAAGGTAAAACAAAAACGGACAATAAAATCGGACAACAAATTTGGACAACAAAAGTGAACAACAAAAAAGGACAAGAAAATCGGACAACAAAAACGAACAACAGCAAAAAAACAACAACAAAAACGAACAACGAAAACGGACAACAAAAACTAAAAACAAAAACGGACCACAAAATCGGACAATACAAATGAACAACAAAAACGATCAAGAAAATCGGACAACAAAAACGAACAACAAAATCGAACAACAAAATCGGACAACAAAAATGAACAACAAAAATGAACAACAAAAACGAACAACAAAAACTGACAACAAAAACGAATAACAAAAGACGATATAAACGAACAAAAAATGAAAAACAAAAACGAACAAAAGACGAACAACAAACATGGACAACGAAATGAAGATAAAGTAAACTACGTGTTCGAGAGCAATCTGAATAAATAAAGGAAAATATTCCAGAGTTTACTGCACAACTAGAGGAAAATACTGCTCAATACATTTTTGACAATGGAGACAAGAAAAAGAGTTCTTAGGTGTTACGTAGAACAAGTCTTTACATATGGATGTGGATCATGTACAATAGGACAACAGATTATAGAATCACTGAAGGCTGTGGAAATGTGGTTTTACAGAAGAATGTTGAGAATACGATGAGCAGCTAAGAAGAGTAACGAAAACGTTCAGAAAGAGGCCAAAGGAAAAAGAGAGCTAATTTCCAATATTAAGAAGAAACAATAATCATTTTTGGTCATGTAATGAGAAGAGAACAACTGGAATACATTGTAACAACTGGGGAAATTGAGGGACGAAGAGATAGAGGGAAGCAAAGAGAGAAAATACCAGACAGCTAAAGAGAATGGCTTGGCAGAAGGTCAACAGCAGAAACGATAAATAACTGTCAAGATCAATAGTTGTGAAGAGACATGATCACCTACGCATGCAGGCACGGTACTTGATGATGATACCAGAATATTAATATATTTTGAGTTTCTTTAATCTTATGGATTTTTTAAAAAAAAAGAAAGTATAAAGAGAGTTGTGTACTCAAATAAAGCCTAACTTTTCTCCTACTCTTCAACAATCAACATTACCAATCGCCCATAGTCGTGTTTACTCAACCACTTGTCTGTTACGAAATTCAACGACCGTCGCTGTGCGGTCGATTAGATTATAACGACTTTTATTGAAGAACTCTATGCCCAGAAGCGACCAGTATATTTATCCTGTCGAACCCAATCTTCATCTACCTAGTCCCAGACAGATTGTTCGCTGACGACTCAAAATATTCTCGGGAAATACAATTAGGCACTTGTTTAAGCCCCGGTAAGAATAGCTCACAATAAAAGACGGTGGAATTTATTGCCGTCAACAAAGAGGAATAAGACAGGGATGCGTTCTATCATCAAGCTTATTTAATCTATACACTGAGCAAATCTTTAAAAACATCATAGAGATGCCAGGCCTAAACATTAATGGTAAAGATAATCAATAACCGAAGAAATGCTGAAGATACTGTTCTACTAGCAGAAAATCCTAAAGATCTATAACAATTAATGAAATAAACATGACAAGCAAAAAATATGGACTAGAAATGAATATCAAAAAGACTAAAACTATGATCATAAACAAAGAAAATTCTCAAGACCTACAATTAAATATCACCGTTGAGGGAATACATATGGAGACAGTCCAGAGCTACAACTACCTGGGACATACTATAACCAATGATGGAAAATGTAAAATTGAAATAAACAAAAGAATAGGTATGGCAAAAAGTAATTTTAATGCCATGAAAAATATACTAACATCAAAACAAATAACACCAGGACTAAAACTAAGAATAGCAAAATGTTACATCTTCTCAATATTCCTCTATGGAGCAGAAACATGGACATTAGACAAGAAAACAGAACAGAAAATTGAAGCCTTTGAAATGTGGATTTATAGAAGAATAGGTAGAATTGGATGAAAAGAAAAGGAAACAAACGAGGAAGTTTTAAAACAACTAAAAATAAAAAGAGAACTACTAAATACAATTAGATCAAGACAAATAAAATTGGTGGGACATGTTAAAAGACACAACAGCCTAATAAAAGTTATATTGGAAGGGAAAATGCAAGGTAAAAGAGGCAGACCAAGACTAACGTGGACGAGTAACATCAAAAGATGGACAAGTCAACCTATGACAACCTGCACCATCAAAGAAAGAGACAGAGTGGAATGGCGCTCCACGGTAGCCAACCTTTGATGCGGAGATGGCACTCGATGATGATGATGCACAATGTTATCGTGACATCCCTCTTTAGCGCGTTATGGTAATGTGTTATGTCAGGTATAATTCATAACAGCACATTCCGTGGGAATTAATGGATTATACCCCAGGCTCGGCTAACAACCGAGTTGAAGGCATATAGCGCCGAAACAACGTCTTTCTAGCTTGTATTGTTCACTTGTGACGTAAAGCTTTAACTATACCGTTTTGTTTTTATATCTTTCTTCTATATCCTCACTATTTGCTTCACTGTAGCTTCTCATTATTATGCATTTATGTCCATTTCTTTGCCATGAGACTACTAGCACAATTCCGCTGCTACTTTGTGTTTGTTATGGAAGGCCCGGGTATCACTACAAACGAATTAAAATACATAATTGCTCAACCGCCCGTGCCAGTGGAATCATCCGAATTAGTATCTCATCTCCCAAACAAAGACAGGTAACTGTAGTCCCCATCATAGCAGTCTCAGTACACTCCAAAAGACATAAGGCGAAACCGCACAGAAAGTGAACACAGTCATCTGTTCTCCATCATACGATATCATCATTCAACGTAAGCAATCGGAATATCGAAACACGATCAAAACGGATGAGACACACAGCTCACGGTGTGCACAGAGCACTTAACTTAGTCGCTCCTGCAACAAGCCGGACTTGGAATATGAGGAAACTGCAACAAGGAACACTTTTCATACATAGCCTTCAATGGTTCCTGCCGCCTCCTATCCACCATATTGACAGGAAGTTCATGTTCTCCTGAAAATGATGATCATCATATTAAAAAAAAAAATATATAGCGCTTGATGATGTTAGGACATCGTTTTTGACTTCAATTCCGAACATATAATACACAGTTAGTCGTCGGATTATCCTCGCGCATATCAAACAACAGACCGTAATTATTAGCGTATGGCCGGTTTAGGGATATGCGATGAGCCATTATGATGACGTAGCACACACAACAATGGCTGCGCCGATAGATTTCCGATTACTCTAGTGAATGCAACCTACAACGAACGAAACACGGTGCAAATTCTTTAAAGATAAAAAAATAAAAAAAACTTTATTTGACCTGACGGAGAAGTCCACATTAATGTGTTGTAACATGTAAATAACTGGCATCAAGCAATTCCAACGACGGCCATTGAACAGCGCTCAATGTGTTGACGTAAACCGAAGATCAACTCTAATCGGTGGCGGGTCGCATTCACAACACTTGACTTATCAAAAAGGAATATTGCCATGTATACGACTCCACTTCATCGGCGCAGATATGTTAAGTAGAACATCATTTTGACTTTAACGCAGAAAATTGCATTGGAGAGCCGAAATTAATCAGTCTCCAAATGCAATTCCTGCAGCGATCGAGAGAAAATGAACTCCGCTCCACCATCTTGAAACTGAAGTCATCTATGTTTGTATATCGTCCTACGGGTTTATTATAGCAAATACATATTTATATGTGTGTTGTATGTTTGTTCCTGTTGAAGGCCTGTTGCTCCAAAACGACGTTCTGGTTTGTGTTGTCCACCTGTTAAGAGAAGCGTTAGCCATACCATTTTTTTCTCTCTATTTTTTTTGTTACTATATCCTCACTATTAGATTCACTGCAGCTTCTCATTTTGATGCTTTTATGCGCATTTCTTTGCCTTAAACCTAGAAGGAGGCACAAAGATAAATATAAATAGATCTACACGTACATTTTGGCACGGGCGTAATACTCGACCACATTACCCCAAAAATCATGTGCTGAAGGTCTGTAAAATTTATTGTGACTAACACCTTATTCCCTATACGCCACTTGGTGTGACGGGGACACTTTACTTTACTTACTACACATACGTTTTAAGCTATATTCCAAGTCCGGCTTGTTGCAGGAGCTACTGAGTTAAGTGCTCTGTGTACACCGTGAGCTGTGTGTCTCATCCGTTTTGATCCTGCTTCGATATCCCGCTTGTTTACGATGAATGATGATATCGTGTGACAGGGAACAGTTGGCTGTGTTCACTTTCTGCACGGTTTCGCCTTATGTCTTTTGGCGTGTGCTGAGACTGTTACGATGGGGACTACAGTTACCTTTCTTTGTTTGGGAGATGAGTTAGTAATTCGGATGATTCCACTGGCACGGGCGGTTGAGCAATTATGGATTTTAATTCGTTTGCTGTGAGACCGAGGCCTTCCATAACCAAATAACCAAATAACCAAATAACCAAATAACGTTTTAAGCTAAAAAAAATATCGGCTGTCACGTAAGTTTTCGTAGGTAGCTTCGTTTTGCTTATATTTTTATCGCCTGTGCATGTTGAAGACTTTAAACATTCTTCTGCGATCAAGACGTCATTTAGACTAGGTTTCCAGACACTCTTATTCTTTTTTATTTTATGTATTTTTCGTACGCCAGCTTTTACCACTGACGAAGTCCCTAGAGACTAGGAACTGAATTTTGCGTGTTAATCCATTTTTACCCGGCAGCCGTGTGCACAGGGGTCCCTCGCCGCACAGGCAGATAACTCCGACTTCGGGTCTAAAACTTCGACTTAATTTTCCCGCCCATGAGCAACTGACGTTTCAAGCCGGGCCTCGCTGCTGAGACCAGGGGTGGTTGTCGCAGAGAGAAATCATAAATAAAAATCCCAACCGGTGTAGCCGGGATTTGAACCCACAACCTCATTGTCTCGGAGCCGGCGTCTTGCCTCGAGACCAACCAGTCCCCCTCAAGGACTCTCTTATGAAAGCAACTGTCTGTTTCAGTGATTCGGTTGCCCCATAGTGTTTCTCTTCCGGGGAGGTGGGTGTTGACCACATTGTCCCTCTCAGGCCTGTGTGCTGGGGGCAATACTGTAGAACATGTTTTGTAGTCATGTTATCCAAGGTTCTGTGGCATTAGGTGGCCTCGGTAGCCTACTTAGGAAAACCACTCGACTGGGCTACCGACGTTCGGACAACCCGTGTTCGATTCCAGCTGGAAGCAGTATGTAAAGTGAACTCGTAGTTGAAAAAAAAATACCCCCGCGGTGGTCCCAGCCACTGGCATAAATGGGTACCAGGGTAGTACTCTGGGAAGGTGAGGAATGCCGCCTCGCATCGCCAGTTTCGATGCTTGAAGCGACACTGTCCAGAAGTCCACGAACACTTCTGGATAGTCGGCCGAGCACATATGGGTGAAAGCTAGCGTGCTAAGACGCCGGTTCATGTCTCGTACTTTACCTTGACCTTTACCTTTACCTTTACCTTTACCTTTACCTTGACCTTTACTGTGGCATTGGCTGGTAGTTCCTATTTTGAGTTTGACTTTATAGAATGAAAGGTTGATGCCTAGTTCTGTCCTGTCTTATTTGTAAAGGAGATAAGCAGAGATATCAAATATAACAGACGTGAACCGGGGCTGCGAGTAAAACTGCAGAGAACCAAGAAAATAAACATAAAATGTTATAGAGCAGCTAGACCAACAGAAAGACAGGACAAACTACAACGTTTCGGCAAAAGCCTTCATCAGGTACATCAAACAAACTGTACACATTAAACACAAAATTTCGAGTTAGAATACACAAGGGCTCTACAAAATGGCGGGAAATAAAAAAAAGTGGAAAGATTCAGAGTCAGATTGCGCGAAGTTCAAGAACTGAGGGGAAGTAATTAATGTGTATAGTTTGTATGATGTATCTGATGAAAGCTTATGCCGAAACGTTGTAGTTTCTAATTTCTTTCTGTTAGTCTAGCTGCAAAATAATATAATAAGTAATAAATGTTATGTAGAGCCAGTCTTAACATATGGATGTGAATCATGGACAATAGGACAACAGAGAAGAAAATCAATGGAGTCTGTAGAAATGTGGTTTTACAGAAGAATGTTGAGAATACCATGGACAGCTAAGAAGAGTAAAAAAAACGTTCTGAAAAGAGGGCAAAGGAAAAAGAGAGCTAATTTGCAATATTAGGAAGAAACAATCATCATTTTTTGGCCATGTAATGAGAAGGGTTCAACTGGAATATATTGTAACAACTGGGAAAATTGAGGGACGGAGAGATAGGGGGAAGCAAAGAGAAAAGATACCAGACAGCTTAAGAGAATGGCCTGGCAGAAGGTCAACAACAGAAATGATAAATAACTGTCGAGATCGAAAGTTGTGGAGAGTCATGATCACCTACGACAGTAGGCTTAGTACTTGATGACGATGATGAGTTGCTAAATATAATGTTATGTTTATTTTCTTTCTTTATTGTTTTCAAAACATGCAAGACACCCTTTGCATGTGATGTCTTCTTTATGTTCATTCGGTTACTCAGAATGATTTTCATGGCGCAAACAGTCAGCAGTGGGTCGCTGGCCACTCTCAGCTCAGTTTCTGTGTGAGAAGCTAGGCTCCCAAACTGAGAAGAGAGAAGTTGGAATATGTGGTTACAACTGGCAAAATACAAGGAAAGAAAAATCGTGGACGACGAAGAGAGAAGATACTGCATAGCTTGGTATCGTGTATCACAGCATACAACGAACAACATAATTGATACGATGCTTCGTGGACACAGGGGAGCCACAATAGCTCAGTGGTTAGTGAACTGGACTACAAAGGACAAGAGGTAGGGTTCGATCCCAACCGACGGATTTTTTTCTGGGAAAGTAAAGCAGCGCGGGCGTAATACCGACCACATTACCCCAAAAATCATGTGCCGAAGGTCTGTAAAATTTATGGTCACTAACACCATATTACCTCAACGCCAATTCGTGTGACGGGGGTACATTACTTTTTTTTTATGGTGGACACAGAACTGTGAAGGCATATGATCGCCAAAGTCAGTCGATTTTGCACATGATGATGATAATTATCCAATTAAACTGAAACACGAAGCAAACGATAATTATTTCCCTTTCATCATGTCATGATACTAACAGCAGACAAAGAACCAAATCAATATTAATTTATTTATGGTAAATTCCAATCATTAACGAACGAACCAAACATTAACAAAATTTTCCAGTTTTGGAATAAAAATATGTGTCCTTTTGCATTGAAATGAAAAGGCCCCAGGCAGTAACTTCCTCAGCCAATTGACAGAATACATGCACGTGATAAATCTAGAACGTACTCTCGAAAAGAAAACGAATATATTAAGACCTCGCCTGGGCCTCGTTATTTTCCAGCGTTTGGGGGGGGGGGGGGGAATAGTAATATAGCTCGTGCGGTGAAATTAATATCTCGAGCAGGAAATAATAACAACGAGTTATTGTATTTGTTATTGGTCGATGGAGCTACCATAACAGCACTTAGGGACGACTCATAGAATTCAATTTCTTTCAGCAGGTGGTTGGATGTATACACGCTCGTTGTTCATTTCTCTGCGTGGCCGAAGAGCGCGTTGTTATTATCCAGTGCTATGCTCATGAATTTGAAAAGAGTTGCGCAACATCGGATCCGTTTTCTGGTGTACATCAGTCCTAGCCAGTAGCATAAGAATGGCAAGTGGGTTTGAATTGTGGGGGAACAGGCAACTAATTGCAGAGCTGCGGTAAAGCTGGTAGCAAGGATCCAGTAGTGGGGTGTGGTATACACTCCAAGTATGGTGACAGCTTTACAGAAAAGGAGCACAACAAAATACTAACGTTTCGGCCTGCGGCTTTCTTCAGAATACGGGGGCAGGGCGATCTATCGCCTCGGAAGTTTCCCTCTATAATAATATTCATTTATTATTATTTGTCTCCAGTCTAAACCACTGGAAACTACTATTCGTGCTGTTTCGTCCTAAATGTTTGTCTACAACGCAAGTATTCAGCCCTACCCTATCCGGCAGATACTTGTCCTAATAGAGAAAATACAGATACACAATTTATTCCCGAGCTGTGATCGCAGCCTTATGATATAGTCATGAGAACACCTGCGCTTAAAACATTGTCCACGATAGATAATTATTTGTTAGTTGAGTGGCAGTGTTGTCTAGGGTTTGGCTTTGCGTGGCAAGGCGCTGTGCCATTGAGTATGGGTTCGATCCTGTTTAGGTCCATATATTTTTCTGTTGTTGATTTTTTGTCAATTTTTCCGAGTGCTGTAAACATAGTTCTTCCTCTGAATTGATTTTTTTTTGAATTGTGACTGGGTATACACAGCGTTATATCATTACTACTTTAGTTCAATAGTTTACAAAATGTGCACAAAGGTCCCAGCGTCGCCGTTAAACAACAGCTTAACACAACCGCGCCGAGAATATCGTCATGTGTCCACTCAGTAGTTAGAAATGATACTAAAATGAGGTGACTCACATCAACGTAATATTTATGTAGAACATAAAAAATGAGGTGACTCACATCAACGTAATATTTATGTAGAACACAAAAAATGAGGTGACTCACATCAACGTAATATTTATTTAAAATATAAAAAATGAGGTGACTCACATCAACGTAATATTTATTTAGAACATAAAAAATGAGGTGACTCTCATCAACGTAATATTTATTTAGAACATAAAAAATGAGGTGACTCACATCAACGTAATATTTATTTAGAACATAAAAAATGAGGTGACTCACATCAACGTAAAATTTATTTAAAATATAAAAAATGAGGTGACTCACATCAACGTAATATTTATTTAAAATATAAAAAATGAGGTGACTCACATCAACGTAATATTTATTTAGAACATAAAAAATGAGGTGACTCACATCAACGTAATATTTATTTAGAACATAAAAAAATTAGGTGACTCACATCAACGTAATATTTATTTAGAACAAAAACGTGTTTTTTTATTTCTTATAATAAGCGGTGTCCCTTGTAAACAAATGAGATGCTTTTTAAATAAAATACATTACGTACTTTCAGAGTAAATAAAACAAGGGCAGTGACTGTGCTAGACAGAGATCGCACACATTGTCTCTACAACTGAGATCCTATGTCTGCCATCACGGAGTAGTAACCATAACCAACATTACTTCTTGGCTGCTCCCACAACACCATCCACCACCTTCTCCAACAACACCATCCATCACCTTTTCCCACAAAACCATTCATCAACCTATCCCACAACACAATCCACCAACTCCTCGCACAACACCATCCACCACCTTCTCCCACAACACCATTCACCACCTTCTCCAAAAACACCATCCACCACCTTCTCCCACAACACCATCCACCACCTTCTCCCATAACACCATCCACCACCTTCTCCCACAACACCATTCACCACCTTCTCCCACAACACCATCCACCACCTTCTCCCACAACACCATCCACCACCTTCTCCCACCTTCTCCCACAACACCATTCACCACCTTCTCCCATAACACCATTCACCACCTTCTCCAACAACACCATCCACCACCTTCTCCCCCAACACCATCCACCACCTTCTCCCAATACACCATTCACCACCTTCTCCCATAACACCATCCACCACCTTCTCCCACAACACCATCCACGACCTTCTCCCATAACACCATCAACCATCTTCTCCCAATACACCATTCACCACCTTCTCCCATAACACCATCCACCACCTTCTCCCACAACACCATCCACCACCTTCTCCCATAACACCATCAACCATCTTCTCCCATAACACCATCAACCATCTTCTCCCATAATACCATCAACCATCTTCTCCCATAACACCATCCACCACCTTCTCCCACAACACCATCCACCATCTTCTCCCATAACACCATCAACCATCTTCTCCCATAACACCATCCACCACCTTCTCCCACAACACCATCCACCATCTTCTCCCATAACACCATCAACCATCTTCTCCCATAACACCATCAACCATCTTCTCCCATAACACCATCCACCACCTTCTCCCATAACACCATCCACCATCTTCTCCCACAACACCATCAACCATCTTCTCCCATAACACCATCAACCATCTTCTCCCATAACACCATCAACCATCTTCTCCCATAACACCATCAACCATCTTCTCCCCCAACACCATCCACCACCTTCTCCCAATACACCATTCACCACCTTCTCCCATAACACCATCCACCACCTTCTCCCACACCACCATCCACGACCTTCTCCCATAACACCATCCACCACCTTCTCCCACAACACCATCCACCACCTTCTCCCATGGCTTCACGGCGAGGGGTTTACTGTCAAGAAATAAACAATTACTAACACATCCTCTATTTGTTTCTTCTAATTCATCTTCTAAAGCGTCTGTGACAGCCTCCAGCTCTCTTGTTGTCAGATACTTCTGCTTCCTTTTTTTGATTGAAATGAACAAGTTTCAGATAGGACTAGCTACCCCATCCTCCAATGGCAAAAAAAAAAAAAAAAAAAAAAAAAAAATCAATATCATTATCAAGTGCCGTCTCCGCAACGTAGGTTGGCTACAATTGAGCGCCATTCTGCTCTGTCTCTTGCTGTGATGGTGCAAGTTGTCATAGGCTGATTTGTCCACCTTTTGATGTTACTCGTCCATGTTAGTCTCGGTCAGCCTCTGCCTCTTTTACCTTGTATTTTCCCCTCCAGGATTACTTTTAGTAGGCTATTGTGTCTTTTAACTTGGCCCAAAAATCGCATTTGTCTTGTTTGAATTGTGTTTAGTAGTTCTCTTTTCATTTTTAGTTGTTTTAAGACTTCTTCGTTTGTTTTCATTTCCTTCCATCCAATTCTACCTATTCTTCTACATATCCACATTTCAAAGGCTTCAATTCTCTGTTCTGTCTTCTTGTCAAGTGTCCATGTTTCTGCACCATATGTGTATGTTTAGAAGACGTATCATTTTGCTATTCTTTGTTTTAGCCCTTCAGGCAAAAAAAAAGCTGCAAAAAAAAAAGAAAAAAAAGAAAACTAGAGTTTAGTATTCTGTGCTCACCGTGAGCTGTGTGTTTCATCCGGATAGTGTTTCGATATTCCGATTGATAACGATGAATGATGATATCGTATAACGAAGGACAGTTGAGCAACGTTCACTTTCCGACTTTGAAACGTTACTTTCTCATGGTAGAAAAAAAAAATAAGAGTAACTCTGAAGATGGAGTTATCTGCCTGTCCGGCGAGGACTTCGGTGGACACGGCTACGAAAGAGAAATGGATTAACACGTAAAATTCAGTTTCTAATCTCTATTGACTTTAGTTGTAGTTAGTCGAAGGCCCCGGCATCACTGGGAACAAATTAAAATCCCTAATTGTTCCATCGCCCGCGCAATGGAATAATCCGAATTAAAACTCATCTCATTGAATGATCCAAACAAAGAAAGGCAACTGCAGTCCCCACCATAGCAGCCACAGCACACGTCAAAAACATAAGGCGTATCCGCACCGAATCGAACGCAGCCAAACTCTCCTTCGTCATACGATATCATTCATTGTTAAGCAATCCGAATATCGAAACACGATCCTGATGATAAACACAACTCACGTTGTGTACATAGCATTAAACTCAGTAGTTCCGGTAGCAGGCCGGACTTGGAATATGAGGAAACTGCAACAAGGAGCACTTTTACAAGGATTCGCTGATTATCGCTTCGGAAGTTTCCCATTATAATAATATTCATTTATTATTTTTTGTCTCCAGCCTTAACCACTGGAAACTACTATTCGTGCTGTTTCGTCCTAAATGTTTGTCTGCAACGCAAGTATTTAGCCCTACCCTATCCAGGAGATACTTGTCTTAACAGGAAAAAATGCAGATACACTATGAATTTCCGAGATGTGATCGCAGCCTTATGCTATAGTCATGAGAACACATGCGCGAAAGACATTGCCAACGAAGCTAATTTTTCAGTTAGCTGAGTGGCAGTGTTCCGTAGCGTTTGGCTTTGCGTGGCAAGGCGCTGTGCCACTGAGTACGGGTTCGATCCTGCTTTGGTCCATATTTTTTTCTGTTGTTGATTATTTGTCAATTTTTCCGAGTGCTGTATACATAACTCTTCATCTGAATTGATTCGCTCATTAGCACTTTTACAAACAGAGTCTAAACGGTTCTCGTCGCCTATCCGCCATATTTACCGGAAATCCTTTCTATTGACCAAGGGTGAAGGCTGGCGAAAGGAAAAAAAAAGGACAGATGCAAGAACAAAAAATGTCAACAAGACCCTCTAACGTTCTCAGCTCTTACTTTAACATCTGCTGCTGACCTCATATCTCCACGAACGATGCCACCAGGATAAGAAATTGTATCAGCGTCTACCAGTTTCCGGTCGTCTGAAGTAATTGAATTAGCGTAAACTCTATTTAGTCTAAGAACCGAACTTATTTCTTTCCTTAACACTTTTAAGCACTCTATACTATTATTTTTTTAAACCCATTTTCATTCTCTATGTTTTTTTCTGTCTCACTTTCTCTTATCATCCCTCTCTTTCGTGCTGAAGTCGGATGTGTTGGGCCGAAAGGCGCAAATGTCACAGTTCTACTGCAAACCACTAGATAACGCAGATACTCCCACATAACGTCCATTTAAGGACGGATGACGAAGTCGTGTACTCCTTTAGTCATCGGGCGAACACAAGCAGCAGCATCTCTCATTTTTTATTCTCCCATCCCCTTCTTTCCTCTCCTCTTATATTCTCTCTCTCTCTCTCTCTCTCTCTCTCTCTCTTTCTATATATATATAGATACATATATATGTATGGCCTTTGTCGTCTTGACAGACGGTTGGTAGCAAGCAATCATGATAAGTCAGTTGTTTGGTAAAACATTAGTGTCTCATACTGGGTACTGCTTTACTGAATATATTTTCTCGTGGCTGAATTTGCCAATCCTGGACAGACAGATCCATCCACAGAACGAGCAAAGTGTACCCGCGGTACCCGGCCTTGTCTCCTTTCTCTTGCGCCTGCACACATCTTTATATCTCAGCACTGGTCAACCCTTTGGTCTCTTTCCGTCCTTAAGTTCGCCATACACTATTTGTTTGGGAATACGAATGTTTGCCATTCTTTTTACATGACCCAGCCACCTTAGTTTACGACTCTTAAGTGTTGCCATGATCGATGGGAGTTTGGCTCGTTGTAAGACATTAGAGTTTGTTACTTTGTCCGCCATTTAATGTTCATAATCTTTCGAAGGCAACGCACATGAAAGATGTTTAATATTTTCTCCTGCACTGCATAGGTAGTCCAAGTTTCTTATCCGTATATGTATATATATATATATATATATATATACGGAGAAAGTGGTGGATGGTGTTGTGGGAGAAGATGGTGTATGGTGTTGTAGAAAGTGGTGGATGGTGTTGTGGGAGAAGATGGTGGATGTTGTTGTGAGAAAGATTGTGGTTGGTGTTGTGGGAGAAGGTGGTGGATGGTGTTGTAGAAAGTGGTGGATGGTGTTGTGGGAGAAGATGGTGGATGTTGTTGTGAGAAAGATTGTGGATGGTGTTGTGGGAGAAGGTGGTGGATGGTGTTGTGGGAGAAGGTGGTGGATGGTTTTGTGGGAGAAGGTGGTGGATGGTGTTGTGGGAGAAGGTGGTAGATGTTTTTGTGGGAGAAGGTGGTGGATGGTGTTGTGGAAGAAAGTGATGGAGGGTTTTGTGGGAGAAGGTGATGAATGGTGTCACTGCAAACAAATTATAATCCATAATTTCTCAACCGCCCGTACCATTGGAATCATCCAAATTAACATCTCATCTTATTGAAGATTCTAAACAAATAAAGGCAGCTGCAGTCCACATCATATCAGCTATATCAAATACCAAATGACATAAGACCAAGCGGCACCGAAAGTGAACGCAGCTATTTGTCCGTGATACGATATTATCATTCACCGTAAGCAATCGAAATATTTAAACACGATCCGGATGAAACACACAGCTCACCGTGTGCACAGAGCACTAAACTCCGTAGCTCTGGCAACAAGCCGGACTTGGAATATGAGGAAACTGCAACAAGGAACACTTTTCAGACACAGCCTCAACGGTTCCTGCCGCCTATCCGCCATATTGACCGGAAGTCCTATTATATATTGAGTTATTTGCGGGTCATCATCATTGCACTCCGAACATGTCCATAGGTGCTTAGATTCCCTACTCAGCAAGTCCCGCAGTGTCCAGCGACTGACGACTCCAGTTCTGTGTTGGTTGATAAGTCTTCTTACACGCCCACTAAGTTTCTCATTTCTGGCTGTGCCCATCTTAACACCCATCTCTTTCATCAGAAGGAGTGACGTGGACTCATGGTTGTCGAAGTCCTGTGCTCTTCCCACATCTCGAAGGACATTGATGATTATAACAAAACAAAAAAAAAGTAAAGTACCCCCGTCACGCGGACTACCACGGACAAGGGGTAGGGTTCGATCCCAACCGACGGCTTCCGGGTTCACCCAGCCTTAAATGGGTACCGGATTTTTTTCTGGGAAAGTAAAGCAGCACGGGCGTAATACTGACCACATTACCCAAAAATCATGTGCTGAAGGTCCGTAAAATATAGGGTCACTAACACCATATTTCCCTATACGCCACTTGGCGTGATGGGGGTACTTTACTTTTTTTACCCCCGTCACGCCAAGTGGCGTATAGGGAATATGGTGTTAGGATCATATATTTTACAGATCTTCGGCACATGACTTTTGGAGTAATGTGGTCGGTATTACGTCCGTGCCGCTTCACTTTCCCTGAAAAAAATCAGGTACTCATTAAAGGCTGGGTGAACCCAGAAGTCGTCGGTTGGGATCGAACTCTACCTCTTGTCCTTTGTAGTCCATTTCACTAACCACTGAGCTATCGCGGCTCCCTATTGATGATTATATATATAATAGTTGGCCTACGTTGTTTCAGTTTTTGTTTCTTTAACTTGGTCTCTTGTTTCTGTATCGCTGTTTATCTTTCTATCCGTCTCTCTTCATTTAATACGGGCTTATGCAACAATTAGAAGATAACTCAACTCGCAAACATTTGTAAATACCAAGACAGCACACTGGGCCAAATGAGGCAGGAAATATGGAACTGTTGAATCACTTGTGAATTAATTTGTCTTCTTCATCTTCATCTTCATCATCATCATCTTCATCGTTTTTCTTCTTGTTCCTCTTCTTCATCTTCATCTTCTTCCACGTTCTTCTTCTTCTTTTACTTCATAATTATCATCTTCCTCGTTTTTCTTCTTCTTCATCATCGTCATCTGCCTAGTTCTTCATCTTCTTCATCATCATAATCCTCGTTCTTCTTCCTCTTCCTCTTTGTCCACGTTCTTCTTCTTCTTCTTCTTCTTCTTCTTCTTCTTTTTCTTCCACGTACTTCTTCTTCTTCCACGATCTTCTTCTTCTTCCACGATCTTCTTCTTCTTCTTCTTCTTCCACGATCTTCTTCTTCTTCTTCTTCTTCTTCTTCTTCTTCTTCTTCTTCTTCTTCTTCTTCTTCTTCTTCCACGGTCTTCTTCTTCTTCTTCTTCTTCTTCTTCTTCTTCTTCTTCTTCTTCCACGGTCTTCTTCTTCTTCTTCTTCTTCTTCCACGGTCTTCTTCTTCTTCTTCTTCTTCTTCTTCTTCTTCTTCTTCTTCTTCTTCCACGGTCTTCTTCTTCTTCTTCTTCTTCTTCCACGGTCTTCTTCTTCTTCTTCTTCTTCTTCTTCCACGGTCTTCTTCTTCTTCTTCTTCTTCTTCCACGGTCTTCTTCTTCTTCTTCTTCTTCTTCCACGGTCTTCTTCTTCTTCTTCTTCTTCTTCTTCTTCTTCTTCTTCTTCTTCTTCTTCTTCTTCCACGATCTTCTTCTTCTTCTTCTTCTTCCACGATCTTCTTCTTCTTCTTCTTCTTCTTCTTCTTCTTCTTCTTCTTCTTCTTCTTCTTCTTCTTCTTCTTCTTCTTCCACGGTCTTCTTCTTCTTCTTCTTCTTCTTCTTCTTCTTCTTCTTCTTCCACGGTCTTCTTCTTCTTCTTCTTCTTCTTCCACGTTCTTCTTCTTCTTCTTCTTCTTCTTCTTCTTCTTCCACGGTCTTCTTCTTCTTCTTCTTCTTCTTCTTCTTCCACGGTCTTCTTCTTCTTCTTCTTCTTCTTCTTCTTCTTCTTCTTCTTCTTCTTCCACGGTCTTCTTCTTCTTCTTCTTCTTCTTCTTTTTCATTTTCTTCTTCTTCTTCTTCTTCCACGGTCTTCTTCTTCTTCTTCTTCTTCCACGGTCTTCTTCTTCTTCTTCTTCTTCCACGGTCTTCTTCTTCTTCTTCTTCTTCCACGGTCTTCTTCTTCTTCTTCTTCTTCTTCTTCCACGGTCTTCTTCTTCTTCTTCTTCTTCTTCCACGGTCTTCTTCTTCTTCTTCTTCTTCTTCTTCTTCTTCTTCCACGGTCTTCTTCTTCTTCTTCTTCTTCTTCTTCTTCTTCTTCTTCTTCTTCTTCCACGGTCTTCTTCTTCTTCTTCTTCTTCTTCTTCTTCTTCTTCTTCTTCTTCCACGGTCTTCTTCTTCTTCTTCTTCTTCTTCTTCTTCTTCTTCTTCTTCTTCTTCTTCTTCTTCCACGGTCTTCTTCTTCTTCTTCTTCTTCCACGGTTTTCTTCTTCTTCTTCTTCTTCTTCTTCTTGCTTCTTCTTCTTCTTCTTGCTTCTTCTTCTTCTTTTCTTCTTCTTCTTCTTCTTCTTCCACCACGGTCTTCTTCTTCTTCTTTTTCGTCCTCTTCTTCTTCTTTTTCAGTTTCTTCTTCTTCTTCTTCTTCTTATTTGTCATCTTCCACGTTCTTCTTCTTCTTCTTCTTCTTCTTCATCTTCCACGTTCTTCTTCTTCTTCTTCTTCTTCTTCATCTTCCACGTTCTTCTTCTTCTTCTTCTTCTTCTTCCTAGTTCTTCTTCTTCTTCTTCTTTTTCATCTTCCTAGTTCTTCTTCTTCTTCCTCTTTTTTTCATCTTCCACGTTCTTCTTCTTCTTCTTTTCTTCTTTTTCATCTTCCTAGTTCTTTTCTTCTTTTTCGTCTTCCTCTTCATCTTTCTTCTTCTTCCTGTTCATCCTCTGCTCTCCTGCTGCTTTATTCTTACCATTCAGCCGTTAACCGATGTACCTGCCTCTTTCGTCCCGACACATCCGCTTACCGCATGGGTGGATAGATCTTCCTAACCAATTTTGCCAGAACAGCAGCCACTTTTGGCATACTCTTATCGCCCTTAATCTGCCTTCTGTTATTTAAAGTGCGCATATGCACACGGAACGTCCCGTTTATTGCCGTTATCCGAGAGGGCTAGACACCGGATCTCACTACCCAGAGAGGGCTAGGTATCGGATCTCACTACCCAGAGAGGGCTAGACATCGGATCTCACTACCCAGAGAGGGCTAGGTATCGGATCTCACTACCCAGAGAGTGCTAGACACCGGATCTCACTACCCAGAGAGGGCTAGGTATCGGATCTCACTACCCAGAGAGGGCTAGACATCGGATCTCACTACCCAGAGAGGGCTAGGCATCGGATCTCACTACCCAGAGAGGGCTAGGTATCGGATCTCACTACCCAGAGAGGGCTAGGTATCGGATCTCACTACCCAGAGAGGGCTAGACATCGGATCTCACTACCCAGAGAGGGCTAGACATCGGATCTCACTACCCAGAGAGGGCTAGGTATCGGATCTCACTACCCAGAGAGGGCTAGGTATCGGATCTCACTACCCAGAGAGGGCTAGACATCGGATCTCACTACCCAGAGAGGGCTAGACATCGGATCTCACTACCCAGAGAGGGCTAGACATCGGATCTCACTACCCAGAGAGGGCTAGGCATCGGATCTCACTACCCAGAGAGGGCTAGGCATCGGATCTCACTACCCAGAGAGGGCTAGACATCGGATCTCACTACCCAGAGAGGGCTAGGTATCGGATCTCACTACCCAGAGAGGGCTAGACATCGGATCTCACTACCCAGAGAGGGCTAGGCATCGGATCTCACTACCCAGAGAGGGCTAGGTATCGGATCTCACTACCCAGAGAGGGCTAGGTATCGGATCTCACTACCCAGAGAGGGCTAGACATCGGATCTCACTACCCAGAGAGGGCTAGACATCGGATCTCACTACCCAGAGAGGGCTAGGTATCGGATCTCACTACCCAGAGAGGGCTAGGTATCGGATCTCACTACCCAGAGAGGGCTAGACATCGGATCTCACTACCCAGAGAGGGCTAGACATCGGATCTCACTACCCAGAGAGGGCTAGACATCGGATCTCACTACCCAGAGAGGGCTAGGCATCGGATCTCACTACCCAGAGAGGGCTAGGCATCGGATCTCACTACCCAGAGAGGGCTAGACACCAGATCTCACTACCCAGAGAGGGCTAGGTATCGGATCTCACTACCCAGAGAGGGCTAGACATCGGATCTCACTACCCAGAGAGGGCTAGGTATCGGATCTCACTACCCAGAGAGGGCTAGACATCGGATCTCACTACCCAGAGAGGGCTAGGCATCGGATCTCACTACCCAGAGAGGGCTAGACATCGGATCTCACTACCCAGAGAGGGCTAGGTATCGGATCTCACTACCCAGAGAGGGCTAGGTATCGGATCTCACTACCCAGAGAGGGCTAGACACCGGATCTCACTACCCAGAGAGGGCTAGACATCGGATCTCACTACCCAGAGAGGGCTAGACATCGGATCTCACTACCTAGAGAGGGCTAGACACCGGATCTCACTACCCAGAGAGGGCTAGACATCGGATCTAACTACCCAGAGAGCGCTAGACATCGGATCTCACTACCCAGAGAGGGCTAGACATCGGATCCCACTACCCAGAGAGGGCTAGACATCAAATCTCACTACCTAGAGAGGGCTAGACAACGGATCTCACTACCCAGAGAGGGCTAGACACCGGATCTCACTACCCAGAGAGGGCTAGACGGCGGATCTCACTACCCAGAGAGGGCTAGATACCGGATCTCACTACCCAGAGATGGCTAGACATCGGATCACCCTACCTATAGAGGGCTAGACACCGGATCTCAGTACCCAGAGAGGGCTAGATACCGGATCTCACTACCCAGAGATGGCTAGACATCGGATCACCCTACCTATATAGGGCTAGACACCGGATCTCAGTACCCAGAGAGGGCTAGACATCGGATCTCACTACCCAGAGACAAGAGGAGGGTAAAGCAATGGAACCCGGATCCTTCCTGTGCGGATCCCGACGTCTTACCTCCACACCACCTAGTTCGCATACTACAAAGGACAAGAGCTAGGGTTCGATCCCAAGCAACGGCTTCCGGTTGATTTCATCGTTCTCCAGATGCTTAAAATCCGTCAGATTTTTTTGTTTTTCTTTATTATTTATTCATCTTTCTGTTTTCAGCCCTACATTCTCCAATTCACTTTTATGCCTTCCTTCCTTCCTTCCTTCCTTCCTTCCTTCCTTCCTTCCTTCCTTCCTTCCTTCCTTCCTTCCTTCCTTCCTTCCTTCCTTCCTTCCTTCCTTCCTTCCTTCCTTCCTTCCTTCCTTCCTTCCTTCCTTCCTTCCTTCCTTCCTTCCATCATTACTGTCTTCCTTTATGCATCTCTTCCTTCCTTCCTTCCCCCTTCTCTTTCTTTTTTCTTTCTTTCTTTCTTTCTTTCTTTCTTTCTTTCTTTCTTTCTTTCTTTCTTTCTTTCTTTCTTTCTTTCTTTCTTTCTTTCTTTCTTTCTTTCTTTCTATTTTTCTTTTTCCCATTTCTTTCTTTCTTTCATTCCTTCTTTTTTGTTTATTCTCACATAAGATATTATCGGCTTTCACTTAGGAAACACCCCCCCCTCCACCATGTTTTGAAATAAACTTGCGCAAGAAGGTGTCAAGACTAAAAAAAAACACCAGAAAGGAAAACCCAAAAAAATAATCTGGCCATTATCGACAAAAAACAAGCAAAGATATAAACACGCACAAAAATAAAATTGTCATCCACGAGTTGGAAAAAAAAAACCATGCAATAAATACAAAAATAACCAAATTAAATACAGAAATGTAAGGAATTAAATGAATTAGCATGTATAGAAGAAGCCAAACACGAATTAGAGGAGATATAAAAATATATAATCATAGTTTATGAAGTTGTAATATCAAATCTTAATATAAAAAGATGTTCGCGGTCAAATTTCGCCATTAAATATATTTTTCGTGTAAAAGGTAAATTAGATAGTTTTGGAATTAGAGAACTTGACAACGTATTCATTAAAAAATATTCAAATTGGGCTCGTTGTAAAAATCAGGTGCTCTTTGTTTCCACTTGTTTGGTCTAGGGGCAGGGCGTCAGCCACTGGATAAAACAGTTCCAGTTGTCAATTTGAATCCGGAATTTCTCAATTTTTCTCGAATTAATTTGTCGTCTTTTTCTTCTTCTTCCTCTTCTTCTCCTTCTTCTTCTGCTTCTTTTCTTCTCTCTCTCTCTCTTAATCTCTGTCAAAAGTGTCTCTTCTTTCTTCTCAGCATTCACCCATTAAGTTTGTGTCGCTAGTTTACGACATAGCCAATGAACCTGCCTATTTCGGCCCGACACATCCGCTTACCGCATGGATGGGTAGATCCTCCTCTTCGGAAATTTGGAAGATGCAACAGGCACACAACCAAATGCACCAAATTCATACCATCAGCAGAAACAGATAATCAAATCAATCAAAAGACCACAAGCCTCAAATCAGGATGCCTTTCATAATATGAGTAGATGGGAACAAGTTATCGTTTTACGCCTCAGAACAGGGCACAATCGACTCCACGGTCACATGTCTACGAAATTCAAGATCGACACCTAAACTTAATGTACATGTGAACAGGCGCCCCAGACTGCTGAATACATACTTCAAGACTGTATTGAATATAGTAGACTGAGGAAAATCCATTGGCCCACAGATACAACACTACAGGCGCCCCAGACTGCTGAACACATACTTCAAGACTGTATTGAATATAGTAGACTGAGGAAAATCCATTGGCCCACAGATACAACACTACAGGCGCCCCAGACTGCTGAACACATACTTCAAGACTGTATTGAATATAGTAGACTGAGGAAAATCCAATTGTCCATAGATACAACACTACAGGCGCCCCAGACTGCTGAACACATACTTCAAGACTGTACTGAATATAGTAGACTGAGGAAAATCCATTGGCCCACAGATACAACACTACAGGCGCCCCAGACTGTTGAACACATACTTCAAGACTGTACTGAATATAGTAGACTGAGGAAAATCCATTGGCCCACAGATACAACACTACAGGCGCCCCAGACTGCTGAACACATACTTCAAGACTGTATTGAATATAGTAGACTGAGGAAAATCCATTGGTCCATAGATACAACACTACAGGCGCCCCAGACTGCTGAACACATACTTCAAGACTGTATTGAATATAGTAGACTGAGGAAAATCCATTGGTCCATAGATACAACACTACAGGCGCCCCAGACTGCTGAACACATACTTCAAGACTGCACTGAATATAGTAGACTGAGGAAAATCCATTGGCCCACAGATACAACACTACAGACAAAACTATATGGGCCAATGCATTAATTACAAAAAACAGTAACATTTATACAGGAAACGACATTGCAGATATAGATTTAAGTTCTTCAGTCGAACGAAAGATAGGCTTCGAATCCGTGGTTTCTTTATGGTTCTATTCCTTCACAGTCACTGGGTGGAATGAGATCCGATGACTAGTTCTCTCAGACAACGGCGAGAAATAGAAGTCCCCGTGTACATCCTTCGCACGTTAAAGAATCCTTTGTAGCTGGAAACAGAAAAGAGTAGGCCAAAGTGGTAGCTGTTCGGGTAAAATTGATTGGAATAAAACTCGATGATAAAAAAAGAGTACCTCTGAAGTCGAAGAAAATCTGCCTATGTGGCGGGGGACACCTGAGCACACGTTTGCCGGTGTGAAACGTTGGGAAAAAGTGATTTTAGTTCGTAGGGACTTTGGTTGAGATATAAGCTGGAGAACGGAAACTACAAGAGTAACATACCGTTAGGGAAATTGCAACTTTCTGGACGTCACTAGTTGTGCTATTGCTGCTGCTGTTGCAGCTGTTGTTGTTGTTGTTCTTCTTCTTCTTCTTCTTCTTCTTCTTCTTCTTCTTCCTCTTCTTCTGCTTCTACCCTTATTCTTTAATAAATATTTTTCTGTCTTTTGCTCTACTCTTGGCTTCTGCTACTGCAGTGTTTCTGGGGTGTGTCTATAATTCCATGTGTCCATCTTTTGCTCTACTGTTGGCCACTGCTGTTGTTATGTTTCGGGGTGTGTCTAATATTCTATGCATCCATATTTTTCTTGATCGAACCAAAATCTTGTGTTAAAGGCTCATAGTGTTGTGTGCTTTTCTGAGTCTATTTTTCTTTCTTCTTCTTTCCTCCCTCTTTCTTCTTTTTTCTTTTCTTCCTTTTTCTTCTTCTTTCCTTTCTCTTCCTTCTTTCCATTTTCTTACTTCTTCTTCTTTTCTTCACCGTCTTTCCTTCTTCTTCTTTCATTTTTCTTTCTTCTTCTTCTTTCATTTTTCTTTCTTCTTCTTCTTTCATTTTTCTTTCTTCTTCTTCTTTCCTTCCTCTTTTTCTTATTTGCTTCCCCTTTCTTATTTCCTTCATTATTTGCTGTCGACAACATCCTAATAAAAGTATTATTGGAAGGGAAAATACGAGGTAAAATACAAGGTAAAAGAGGCAGAGGCAGACCATGACTAACATGGACGAGAAACATAAAAAGATGGACAAGTCAACCTATGACAACCTGCATCATAAAAGCAAGAAACGGAGTGGAATGGCGATCTATGGTAGCCAACCTTCGTTGTGGAGACGGCACTCGATGATGACGATGATTAGCCTTTAGACGTCGAGACAGATATAATTTGCGGTTTTTTATCTAAAGTTGGCCTCTCTTGCTGTTTTGTTTCCTAGTGTTTCTAATATTCGGTCAATCCATCTTTTTCGGCCCTTGAGTCTGGTTTTCTTGTAACAGTTATTAAAGATTCAATGTGCAGCTTGAGGCGGTCTCAGTTTGAATTTATATATTGAATCTTTTTTAGTTTAGCTATTTTTTTTTCTTGAGCTTTGCAGCGTTAGACTTTGATGCCCTGTGTTCGTGCCGCAGATTCTCTTTCATCATAATCAGATGTCCAAACCCTTTAATTATCTATGGTTCGATAATCAATAATCAAAACTATCTCTGTGATTTTCCGTTCAGGTTTTGTTCTTTGTTGTGTATCTCTTTGTTTTTCGTCCATATTTTCTTATTCCTTTCATATCATGTGATATGAAGATGCACCACTGAAAAAAAAAGCTGAATAGCTCAGGCCAAAATAGCATTTCAGAAAATGAAAAGCATCTTATGAAAGAAATCTATGTCAATAGAAATGAGAAAGAGAGTTCATCGGTGCTATATAGAACCAATTCTGGAAGCGAATCATGGAAAGTAGACAAACAAATGAAAAGACGATTAGAGGCCACAGAGATGGGATTTCTCAGAAGAATGTTGAAAGTTCTCTGGACAGATAAAAAGACCAATGAAGAAGTTCTCAAAGAGGCCAACACAAAAAGGGGGCTCTTAAGAAAACATCAGAAAGAAGCAATCAACATTTTTCGGGCACATCATGAGAAGAGGAAAGTTGGAATACTTGGTTACAACTGGCAAAATAAAAGGAAAGAGAGATCGCGGACGACAAAGAGAGAAAATACTGGATAGCTTGGTGTCGTGGCATGGAAAACAGTCAACAACAGAACTGATACGATGCACTGTAGATAAAAGATTGTGTAGGGACATGATCGCCTACTCCAACCGGTATGACACATGATAATGATATGATTTTGCGCTTCTGTTTAGAATTGGTATCATAATGCTTGTATAGACAGCGCAACTTTCAATTTCCTTATTGCATGTGACGTCACGCTATGATGTTTCAGGATCAATGCTCTTTTGTAGCTTATGTTTTGTGCTTTCAGGATTGTGGTTTCACTCTCTTGATCTAATTTACCGCTGTCTGCAAGAATAGAGATATGATTTAGGTAATTGAATTGTTTTACTTAGATGAACACCTTTTATGTTGTTAGTTCTTTCTGTGTACCTTGTCCAATGAAATTAGGTTAATTAAACAAATAAAATTGTCTAACTCCAATAGTAATAGTCAGTCTTATTATATGGATGTAAAACATGGAAAAGAAAAAAAAAATTACAGTCACAGAGATACAGGCTTTTATTAATGGGTGCTTGCGCAGAATAAAAGGATGGAAATGGCAGGACAAAATCACTAACATAGAATTATGGAAATGTACCAGTCAAATACCAGTGGATAACGAGATACAGCTAGGATAATGGCGCTGGATAGGACACACGCTGCGGAAGCCAACTGAAAGTATTAGGCCTTTTTTGGAATCCATAGGGGAAGAGACAAAGAGGAAGACCAAAATATTCTTGGAGAAAACAGATGGAAGCAGAGATGAAAATGGCGAGGAAGACACGGAATGATCTTAAAAGAACGGCTAAGAAAGTGTTTGTTAAGACCTATGCTCCACAGGGAGCTGAACATTAGAAGAAGAAAAGATGATGAGGAATAGACAGTGTGACAGGATTATCACACAGCCATCTATAGCTTTAATAAGGCCCGGAGACTGAGAGGAAAAACCAAAGTTTGTGATATTCAGTTATGGGAACTATAAACTGCGGACGTAATTTTACCAATAACAATCCCTGATTGCAAATCTGTAAACGTCACAGACTTTGGGCGATTCTTTTCAGACCGCAGCTCCTGTTAATACTACAGACGACTGTGATTTCTCGTTACTAATGTTGTTTTATTTCTGTCTTTCCCTTGTTAGTTATATAACTTTGTGTAACGTTTACGATCATTGGGAAGCCGCGATAGCTCAGTGGTTAGTGAACTGGACTACAAAGGACAACGGGTAGGGTTCGATCCCAACAGACGGCTTCCGTGTTCTACCTACCTACCTACCTACCTACCTACCTACCTACCTACCTACCTACCTACCTACCTACCTACCTACCTACCTACCTACCTACCTACCTACCTACCTATCTACCTACCTACCTACCTACCTACCTACCTTAATTACCTACCTACCTATCTTAATTACCTACCTACCTACCTACCTACCTTAATTACCTACCTACCTACCTACCTTAATTACCTACCTACCTTAATTACCTACCTATCTATCTATCTATCTATCTATCTATCTATCTATCTATCTATCTATCTATCTATCTATCTATCTATCTATCTATCTATCTATCTATCTATCTATCTATCTATCTATCTATCTATCTATCTATCTATCTATCTATCTATCTATCTATCTATCTATCTATCTATCTATCTATCTATCTATCTATCTATCTATCTATCTATCTATCTATCTATCTATCTATCTATCTATCTATCTATCTATCTATCTATCTATCTATCTATCTATCTATCTATCTATCTATCTATCTATCTATCTATCTATCTATCTATCTATCTATCTATCTATCTATCTATCTATCTATCTATCTATCTATCTATCTATCTATCTATCTATCTATCTATCTATCTATCTATCTATCTATCTATCTATCTATCTATCTATCTATCTATCTATCTATCTATCTATCTATCTATCTATCTATCTATCTATCTATCTATCTATCTATCTATCTATCTATCTATCTATCTATCTATCTATCTATCTATCTATCTATCTATCTATCTATCTATCTATCTATCTATCTATCTATCTATCTATCTATCTATCTATCTATCTATCTATCTATCTATCTATCTATCTATCTATCTATCTATCTATCTATCTATCTATCTATCTATCTATCTATCTATCTATCTATCTATCTATCTATCTATCTATCTATCTATCTATCTATCTATCTATCTATCTATCTATCTATCTATCTATCTATCTATCTATCTATCTATCTATCTATCTATCTATCTATCTATCTATCTATCTATCTATCTATCTATCTATCTATCTATCTATCTATCTATCTATCTATCTATCTATCTATCTATCTATCTATCTATCTATCTATCTATCTATCTATCTATTTATCTATCTATCTATCTATCTATCTATCTATCTATCTATCTATCTATCTATCTATCTATCTACGTAGGGAGGTCAAAAAGTAATGCACACCAATTTTTTTCTCGGAAACTATTCGGGTAAAATGTGTGAAATTTTCACAGATTGTATCTGAACATCCCCTTTACACTACCTATTTTTCAACATAATCTCCGTCCAAGCGTATTGCCTTACGCCAACGCGAAACTAGGTCATGAATGCCTCGTTTGTACCAAGTTTTGTCCTGCTCGCGTAGCCATTTTTTAACTGCACGGATCACATCCTCATCATTGTCAAAGTGTGTCCCACGCAGGAATTTTTTGAGTGGTCCAAACAGATGGAAATCTGAGGGAGCCAGATCAGGGCTGTAAGGAGGATGGGGCAGTACAGTCCAACCAAATTTGTTGATTGCTTCCCGTGTTACCAGACTTGTGTGAGGGCGTGCATTGTCATGTTGAAGCAACAAATCTGCAGATGGCTTATTAGGCCGAACTCTGTGGAACCGATTTTTGAGTTTTGTCAGTGTATTGATGTAAGCTGTCGAGTTGATTGTCTCACCTCTTGTCATTACATCAACAAGAATCACACCATCAATGTCCCAGAAGACAGTGATCATCACCTTTCCGGCTGATGGAGATGTTTTGAATTTTTTTCTTTTTGGTGACTGCGGATGATGCCATTCCAATGACTGCATTTTTGTTTCAGGCTCATAATAATGTGCCCACGTTTCGTCACCGGTAACAATTTTTGACAAAAACATTTCTCCTTCAACACCGAAACGCTCCAACAATTCAGAACAGAATGTTTTCCTTTGAACTCTGTGATCATTTGTTAGGCACCGAGGAAGCCATCGAGCGCAAATCTTTGAATATCCGAGACTATTAAAAATTGCGATTGCACTTCCCTTGCTGACTGTAAGCTGGAATGCCAATTGCTGACTAGTGATACGCCTATCGAATAATGGCATCAGCCCGGTTTAACATGTCTGTGCTGGTAGCCGAGGCAACACGTCCAGAACGCGGTAAATCATGCAGCTCCACTCTTACACTTTCTGCAGCTTTAATTCTCTGAACCCAGCGACTAACTGTGCTCCTATCGACTGCAGAACATTTGTACACTGCACACAGTCGTTTATGAATGTTTGCCACAGTTTCTTTTTCCGCAACCAGAAATTCTATGACAATTCGCTGTTTGTAACGGACATTGTTGACAAGCTCCATTTTAACGGTTCATAGATTGCGTAATATTTATCAGAATGCTGTGCAATTTGGTGCACATAATTGGAACATGTCATATTCCAAGTGTGCAAAATTTCATATTCCTATCTTTATTATTAGCCGAGAAAAAAATTGGTGTGCATTACTTTTTGACCTCCCTTCAGTATCTATCTATCTGCCTGCCTGCCTGCCTGCCTGTCTGTCTGTCTGTCTGTCTGTCTGTCTGTCTATCTATCTATCTATCTAGCTATCTATTGTCCTTTCGAGCCGAAGACGGCACATAAGGCAGAACCACAATCTCAAAAACAGAAACCTTGCGTGCCAAAATGACACATATTGTAGTGATCGCTGCTTCTAAAACCCATGGCTCTGTTTCCATAACAATACTTTTTTTTACAATGACAGCTTGTCAAGCCATCAATCAACCTCCTTAGTCGCCTCTTACGACATGCATGGAAGGTCACAGTGTCACTATTTACCGTGTTCACCGAGCCTTAAATGGGTACAGGATTTTTTTCTGGGAAAGTAAAGCGGTGCGGTGTAATACCGACCACATTACCCCGAAAATCATGTGCTAAAGGTCTATAAAATGTATGGTCTCTAAAACCATATTCCCTATACGCCACTTGGCTTGACGGGAACTCTTTACTTTTTTACTTTACTTATGATCATTGAGAATTATTTTCTTTCCTTTCATTTTTTATTCTCAATGTCCTCTTCGAAGAGATGATGGTGAAGCAGATTATATGATGTTTGGGGCAGTTGATATGACGTTGTTACAGTTGATATGATGTTGAGACCAGTTGAAATGATGTTGGGGGCAGGTGATATGATGTTGGAACAGTTGATATAATATGGGGTGGGGGTTGATATAATGTTGGGGCAGTTGATATGGTGTTGAAACAGTTGATATGGTGTTGGGGCAGTTGATATGTTGTTGAAACAGTTGATATGATGTTGTGGCAGTTGATATTATGTTGGGGCAGTCGATATGATATTGGGGCAGTTGATATGGTATTGGGGCAGTTGATATGGTGTTGAAACATTTGATATGATGTTGGGACAGTTGATATCATGTTAAAACAGTTGATATGATGTTGGTGCAGTTGATATGGTGTTGAAACAGTTGATATGATGTTGGGGCAGTTGATATGGTGTTGGGGCAGTTGGTATGATGTTGGGGCAGTTGATATGGTGTTTAAACAGTTGATATGATGTTGGGGCAGTTGATATGGTGGTGAGGCAGTTGATATGATGTTGGGGCGGTTAATATGGTGTTGAAACAGTTGATATTATGTTGGGGCAGTTGATGTGGTGTTGAAACAGTTGATATGATGTTGGGGCAGTTGATATGATGTTGGGGCAGTTGATATGGTGTTGGGGCATTTGACATGGTGTTGAAACAGTTGATATGATGTTGGGGCAGTTGATATGATGTTGGGACAGTTGATATGGTGTTGGGGCAGTTGATATGGTGTTTAAACAGTTGATATGATGTTGGGGCAGTTGATATGGTGTTGAAACAGTTGATATGGTGTTGGGGCAGTTGATATGTTGTTGAAACAGTTGATATGATGTTGTGGCAGTTGATATTATGTTGGGGCAGTCGATATGATATTGGGGCAGTTGATATGGTATTGGGGCAGTTGATATGGTGTTGAAACATTTGATATGATGTTGGGACAGTTGATATCATGTTAAAACAGTTGATATGATGTTGGTGCAGTTGATATGGTGTTGAAACAGTTGATATTATGTTGGGGCAGTTGATATGGTGTTGGGGCAGTTGGTATGATGTTGGGGCAGTTGATATGGTGTTTAAACAGTTGATATGATGTTGGGGCAGTTGATATGGTGGTGAGGCAGTTGATATGATGTTGGGGCGGTTGATATGGTGTTGAAACAGTTGATATTATGTTGGGGCAGTTGATGTGGTGTTGAAACAGTTGATATGATGTTGGGGCAGCTGATATGATGTTGGGGCAGTTGATATGGTGTTGGGGCATTTGATATGGTGTTGAAACAGTTGATATGATGTTGGAGCAGTTGATATGATGTTGGGACAGTTGATATGGTGTTGGGGCAGTTGATATGGTTTTTAAACAGTTGATATGATGTTGGGGCAGTTGATATGGTGTTGAAACAGTTGATATGATTTGGGGTAGTTGATATGGTGTTGGGGCAGTTGATATGATTTTGGGGCAGTTGATATGGTGGTGAGGCAGTTGATATGATGTTGCGGCAGTTGATATGGTGTTGAAACAGTTGATATGATGTTGGGGCATTTGATATAGTGTTGAAACAGTTGATATGATGTTGGGGCAGTTGATATGAAGTTGAATCTCATCTTGATTGTTATATCATTAGTCTCAGACCATCAGCAATTAGCGTATAATTTAGAACAGTGGTTCTCAAATTGTCATTATCTGCTTCTTGGTTTAGGGAAATCTTATCCAGGACTCAGACCCGAGGATATTGTCAAGCGTCTGATCAAATGGTTCATCATCATCATCACCATCATCATCAAGTACCGGGCCTGCTGGTGTAGGTGATCATGTCTCTCCACAACTTTCGATCTCGGCAGCTATTTATCATTTCTGTTGTTGACCTTCTGCCAAGCCATTCTCTTAAGCTGTCTGTTATTTTTTCTCTTTCCTTCCCTCTATCTCTTCACCCCTCAATTTTCCCAGTTGTTACAATATATTCCAGTTGTTCTCTTCTCATTACATGGTCAAAAAATGGTGATTGTTTCTTCCTAATATTGGAAATTAGCTCTCTTTTTGCTTTGACCTCTCTCAGAACATCTTCATTACTCTTCTTAGCTGTCCATGGTACTCTCAACATTCTTCTGTAAAACCACATTTCTACAGGCTGCAGTGATTTTCTTGTCTGTTGTGCTATTGTCCATGATTCGCATCCATATGTTAAGACTGGCTCTACGTAACATTTAAGAACTCTTTTTCTTGTTTCTTTTGTCAAAAATGGATTGCATAGTATCTTCCTCATTTTTTGGAAAGCTACTTTTGCCTGAGCCGTTCTGCATCTCACTTCTTTTGTACATCTTCCGTCTCAGGTTCACAAAGTTCCCAAATATTTAAATTCATTTACCTGTTTTAATATTGTTCCACTTGTCTTTATTTTGCACTGATATATATCATGATCATCAAGTGGTTAGAAATCATAAAATAACAACATCAGGATAGGGTTAATCTTATTTTAACACATAAACGTGCTTTTACAGTTTTGTGTTAATTCTGTCGTCATTTATCGTCTTTTATGTTGAAGAGGTGGGTGTCCGGTTAGCGCAATCGATAGGCGGTTGGCTTACCACGGCAACAGCCGGGGTTCGTTCCCTGGCGAGGACACCTGGGTTTTACTAATTCCCTAAAAATTAGTGGGAGCCGCGATAGCTCAGTGGTTAGTGAACTGGACTACTACGGACAAGGGGTAGGGTTCGATCCCAACCGACGGCTCCGGGTTCACCCAGCCTTAAATGGGTACCGGATTTTTTCTGGGAAAGTAAAGCAGCACGGGCGTAATACCGACCACATTACCCCAAAAATCATGTGCTGAAGGTCTGTAAAATATAGGGTCACTAACACCATATTTCCCCTATACGCCACTTGGCGTGACGGGGGGTACTTTACTTACTTTTTTATGTTGAAGAGGTTATCATGATATGCCTCAGAAAAAGACACAATCGACTCCATAGTCATATGTTTACAATATTCAAGATTATAACCTAAGCACATGTACACGTGGACAGGCGCACCAGATTGCAGAACATATACTTCTAGACTGTGCTGAATATAGTAAGGTCAAGGTCAAGTACGAGACTTGAATCGGCGTCTTAGAACGCGAGTTTTCACCCATATGTGCTCGGCCGCCTATCCAAAAGTATTCGGAGACTTCTGGATAGTGTCGCTTCAAGCATCGAAACTCACGATGTGAGGCGGCATTCCTCGTCTTCCCAGAGTACTATCCTGGTACCGATTTCTGCCAGCGGCTGGGTCGACCGCGGGGTATTATTTTTCCAACAACGAATACAACTCACACTGCTTCCAGTGGAAATCGAACACGGGTTGTCCGAACTTCGACAGCCCAGTCAGGTGGTTTTTTTCAACTAGACTACAAAGGCCCCCACACATAATGAATATAGTACGTTGATTAAAGCCAATTGGTCCGTAGAAGCATGACTTCAGATAAAACTATAAGATCCTCTGCAATAACTTCAAAAGGCAGTAAAATTCATACCACAAACGACATTGCAGATATAGACAATACTTCAGTCTGACGAATCACGATCAGGCCTATTGTCCTTTGCAGAACGTGCATTCACCACAACCCATCGGAAAGAAACTCTATCGCTAGTCCCACTTCTTCTGTTTTCATATTCACGGTCTCCTTGATTTCTTGAAACAACCTTCTTCTTGGCCCCTGAAGCCTCGTCCAGGAAGCATTCTCTTTCCAGCCCCTTGTGTCTTTTGACGTGTAGAATGGTATTTATGAGCCAGTTTCTTGTGATGTTTAAATATTTTAATATGTCCTCCTTGCTTTTTTTCAATTATCCAAGTTATCTTACGGATTTTTATGTAGCATTTTGTTTCGAATGAATCGATTTCCTTGCTGTTTTGCGAAATTGTCCATGATTCACAACCATATGTTGCTATCAGGAAGATACATACCCTCAGTAATTTTAATGTTACTGCCTTGCTGGTATTGTGCAATGTGTTCCTCATTTCATTTAATTTTTGTGTTGCTATTGATCCCAACCGACGGCTTCCGGGTTCATCCAGCCTTAAATGGTTACCGGATTTCTTTTCTGGGAAAGTAAATCGGCGCGGGCGCAATACCGACCACATTAACCCAAAATTAATGTCCTGTAGGTCCAAAAAAATGATGGTCACTAACACAATATTGCTTATACACCACTTGGTGTGACGGGGCTCTTTACATTTTTTTTTTTTTTTTTTTTTTTTTTTTTTTTTTTTTTTTTGGCTATTGCTAATATTCTTTTGATCTCCTTCTGGCAGTCTCCATTGTTACGAAAGATAGATTTTACACATCCTATCAGAGAACCTGAGTTTACTCGACTTCTGGGATTGTAACCCCCACGAGTGCGCCACCGCTATATTATCAGCAGCGGAAGGGGTCACGGTTGCCATATTTTGGGAACCACACTATGGGACTGCTTGGTTTGGGGTTTGCATTTTTAGTAATTTTATCCACATAACAGCTGTTGTACGAGATATTAATATCCGTACTTTTGGTGATACTTGGAACCAATTTATCTTGTCTACTGTTTATGGAGACCGTACTTCCACTTTTACGATAAAAGGTTCTATTATTATCTTAATAGCTACACTTTTATGTTACATTCTTCAAGCAGGCTCCATAATGTATTGCTCGTAAGTTGATGGAAGCTTTGAAGTGTATCAAGGGTTGCTAGTGTTACCAACAGTATCAACAACATCATTAGCTTTGTTGTCGCTGTTTGTGTACGCGTTTGATTATATCTCTAGCGGTAAAGGTAAAGGTTATTGGTTATTGGTTATGGAAGGCCTCAGTATCACTGCAAACGAATCAAAATCCATAATTGCTCAACCGCCTGTGCCAGTGGAATCATCCGAATTACTAACTCATCTCCCAAACAAAGAAAGGTAACTGTAGTCCTCATCGTAGCAGTCTCAGCACACGCCAAAAGACATAAGGCGAAACCGCGCAGAAAGTGAACACAGTCAACTGTTCCCTGTCATACGATATCATCATTCATCGTAAACAATTGAGACATCGAAACATGATCAAAACGGATGAGACACACAGCTCACGGTGTGCACAGAGCACTTAACTCAGTAGCTCCTGCAACAAGCCGGACTTGGAATATGAGGAAACTGCAACAAGGAATACCCTTCAGACATAGCCTTCAATGGTTCCTGCCGCCTATCCACCATTTACCATGGAAGTTCATGGAATGTAAAGGTAAAGTACGAGACTTGAACCGGCGTCTTAGCACGCGAGTTTCCACCCATATGTGCTCGGTAGCCTATCTAGAAGTGTTCGGATATTCCTGTATAGTGTCACCTCAAGCATCGAAACTCAGATGCGAAGCGACATTCCTCACCTTCCCAGAGTAATACCCTGGTACCCATTTCTGTCAACGGCTGGGTCGACCGTGTGGGTTTTTTTTTTCCAACCACAAGTACAGTTCACACTGCTTCCAGCGGGAATCGAACACGGATTGTCCGAACGTCGGTAGTCCAGTCGGGTGGTTTTCCCAACTAGGCTACCGAGGCCCCTGATATATCTCTAACGCTGTGGCGAGCTAGCGAGATGGCGAGGAAATGCTTTTTTATGTGAACGTTCCTTTTTCCTATTTTACACACCAGGTGTCGTGTGTTCTGTGTGTTCCGTGTTATATTTCTACACATTGGTGTTAACCCGACAACTACTAAAGAACAAGGAGCCGCGATAGCTCAGTGGTTAGTGAACTGGACTACAAAGGACAAGGGGTAAGGTTCGATCCCAACCGACGACTTCCGAGTTCACCCAGCCTTAAATGGATACCGGATTTTTTCTGGGAAAGTAAAGCGGCGCGGGCGTAATACCGACCACATTACCCCAAAAATCACATGCTGAAGGTCTGTAAAATTTACGGTCACTAACACCATATTCCCTATACGCCACTTGGTGTGACGAAGCTCTTTACTTTATTTTTTTTTACTTTTACTAAAGAAATGAATATCCCTCTTCGTCATCCGCTCTTACGAGGACGTTATTTGCCTGAAGACGAATTGCTTTGCGGTTTATTTCCACATTTCGGTCCATCGTATCCGACTTCTTTATGGTATTTCAGAGTATCGGGTTTCCTTCCCTCTACAATCCCCACTAGCTTGACCTTGTCTGGTTCCAGGGGTATTGCTGTCAGGTGGAGCATTGTCTTGTAGGCGTTCGCTTGTTCTCCGATCTTGGCTCTCATGTTCTCCGATCTTGGCTCTCATGTTTTCCGATCTTGGCTCTCTAGTTATCCGATATTGGCTCTCTTGTTCGCCTATCTTGGCTCTCATGTTCACCGATCTTGGGTCTTTTATTCGCCTATCTTGGCTCTCTTATTCGCCTATCTTGGCTCTCTTATTCGCCTATCTTGGCTCTCTTGTTCGCCTATCTTGGATCTCTTGTTCGACTATCTTGGCTCTCTAATTTGCCTATCTTGTTCGCCTATCTTGGCTCTCTTGTTCGCCTATCTTGGCTCTCTAATTTGCCTATCTTGCCTTTCTTGTTCTCAGATCTTGGCTCTCTTATTCGCCTATCTTGGCTCTCTTGTTCGCCTATCTTGGATCTCTTGTTCGCCTATCTTGGCTCTCTAATTTGCCTATCTTGTTCGCCTATCTTGGCTCTCTAATTTGCCTATCTTGTTCGCCTATCTTGGCTCTCTAATTTGCCTATCTTGTTCGCCTATCTTGGCTCTCTAATTTGCCTATCTTGCCTTTCTTGTTCTCAGATCTTGGTTCTCTTGTTCGCCTATCTTGGCTCTCTTGTTCGCCTATCTTGGCTCTTTAATTTGCCTATCTTGCCTCTCTTGTTCTCAGATCTTGGCTCTCTTGTTCGCCTATCTTGGCTCTCTTGTTCGCCTATCTTGGCTCTCTTGTTCTCCGATTTTGGCTCTCTTGTTCGCCTATCTTGGCTCTCTTGTTCGCCTACTTTGGCTCTCTTGTTCTCCGATTTTGGCTTTCTTGTTCGCCTTTCTTGGCTCTCTTGTTCTCCGATTTTGGCTCTCTTGTTCGCCTATCTTAGCTCTCTTGTTCGCCTATCTTGGCTCTCTTGTTCGCCATTTTTGGCTCTCTTGTTCTCCGATTTTGGCTCTCTTGTTCGCCTATCTTGGCTCTCTTGTTCGCCTATCTTGGCTCTCTTGTTCTCCGATTTTGGCTTTCTTGTTCGCCTATCTTGGCTCTCTTGTTCGCCTATCTTGGCTCTCTTGTTCGCCTATCTTAGCTCTCTTGTTCGCCTATCTTTAGCTCTCTTGTTCGCCTATCTTTGGATCTCTTGTTCGCCTATCTTGGCTCTCTTGTTCGCCGATCTTGTCGAATTCCTATACGCAGCAGAAGAGTGAGGAATGAACCTTAAGATAGGAAGTCGACTTAAGAGATTTGAAGGTCACTGTCTTGAGAAGATTCTAAACATCCGTTGGGTTTAAGTCATCACAAACAAAAAAGTCCACAGAAGATCAGGTTTTAACAACATCAAATCAAGAAGTGAAAAGAAGACGTTGGAAATGGCTGGGCTACGTTCTACGAATGGAACGAACAAGGTATCCACACCTAGCATTAATATGGACACCACCTGGTAAACGGAGAAGAGGCCGATCATTGGGACATGGTGACGAACCATACATGATGAAATGAAAGAGACTGGCAGGTCCTGGTGAGAGTTGTGCATGCTTGCTCCAGACCGGATTGGGTGAAGATCTCTTGTGAGTGCCCTATGTTACTGACCGGATTGGGTGAAGATCTCTCGTGAGTGCCCTATGTTACTGACCGGATTGGGTGTAGATCTCTTGTGAGTGCCCTATGTTACTGACCGGATTGGGTGTAGATCTCTTGTAAGTGCCCTATGTTACTGACCGGATTGGGTGAAGATCTCTTGTGAGTGCCCTATGTTACTGACCGAATTGGGTGAAGATCTCTTGTGAGTGCCCTATGTTACTGACCGGATTGGGTGTAGATCTCTTGTGAGTGCCCTTTGTTACTGACCGGATTGGGTGTAGATCTCTTGTGAGTGCCCTATGTTACTGACCGGATTGGGTGTAGATCTCTTGTGAGTGCCCTATGTTACTGACCGGATTAGGTGTAGATCTCTTGTAAGTGCCCTATGTTACTGACCGGATTGGGTGAAGATCTCTTGTGAGTGCCCTATGTTACTGACCGAATTGGGTGAAGATCTCTTGTGAGTGCCCTATGTTACTGACCGGATTGGGTGTAGATCTCTTGTGAGTGCCCTTTGTTACTGACCGGATTGGGTGTAGATCTCTTGTGAGTGCCCTATGTTACTGACCGGATTGGGTGTAGATCTCTTGTGAGTGCCCTATGTTACTGACCGGATTGGGTGAAGATCTCTTGTGAGTGCCCTATGTTACTGACCGGATTGGGTGAAGATCTCTTGTGAGTGCCCTATGTTACTGACCGAATTGGGTGAAGATCTTTTGTGAGTGCCCTATGTTACTGACCGAATTGGGTGTAGATCTCTTGTGAGTGCCCTATGTTACTGACCGAATTAGGTGAAGATCACTTGTGAGTGCCCTATGTTACAGACCGGATTGGGTGAAGATCACTTGTGAGTGCCCTATGTTACAGACCGGATTGGGTGAAGATCACTTGTGAGTGCCCTATGTTACTGACCGGATTAGGTGAAGATCTCTTGTGAGTGCCCCATGTTACTGACCGAATTGGGTGAAGAACTCTTGTGAGTGCCCTATGTTACTGACCGAATTGGGTGAAGAACTCTTGGGAGTGCCCTATGTTACTGACCGGATTGGGTGAAGATCTCTTGTGAGTGCCCTATGTTACTGACCGAATTGGGTGAAGATCTCTTGTGAGTGCCCTATGTTACTGACCGAATTGGGTGTAGATCTCTTGTGAGTGCCCTATGTTACTGACCGAATTAGGTGAAGATCACTTGTGAGTGCCCTATGTTACTGACCGAATTGGGTGTAGATCTCTTGTGAGTGCCCTATGTTGCTGACCGGATTAGGTGAAGATCTCTTGTGAGTGCCCTATGTTACTGACCGAATTGGGTGAAGAACTCTTGTGAGTGTCCTATGTTACTGACCGGATTGGGTGTAGATCTCTTGTGAGTGCCCTATGTTACTGACCGGATTGGGTGAAGATCTCTTGTGAGTGCCCTATGTTACTGACCGGATTGGGTGTAGATCTCATGTGAGTGCCCTATGTTACTGACCGGATTGGGTGAAGATCTCTTGTGAGTGCCCTATGTTACTGACCGGATTGGGTGTAGATCTCTTGTGAGTGCCCTATGTTACTGACCGGATTGGCTGAAGATCTCTTGTGAGTGCCCTATGTTACTGACCGGATTGGGTGTAGATCTCATGTGAGTGCCCTATGTTACTGACCGGATTGGGTGAAGATCTCTTGTGAGTGCCCTATGTTACTGACCGGATTGGGTGTAGATCTCTTGTGAGTGCCCTATGTTACTGACCGGATTGGGTGTAGATCTATTGTGAATGCCCTATGTTACTGACCGGATTGGGTGAAGATCTCTTGTGAGTGCCCTATGTTACTGACCGGATTGGGTGTAGATCTCTTGTGAGTGCCCTATGTTACTGACCGGATTGGGTGTAGATCTTTTGTGAGTGGCCTATGTTACTGACCGGATTGGGTGTAGATCTCTTGTGAGTGTCCTATGTTACTGACCGGATTGGGTGTAGATCTCTTGTGAGTGTCCTATGTTACTGACCGGATTGGGTGTAGATCTCTTGTGAGTGCCCTATGTTACTGACCGGATTGGGTGTAGATCTTTTGTGAGTGGCCTATGTTACTGACCGGATTGGGTGTAGATCTCTTGTGAGTGTCCTATGTTACTGACCGGATTGGGTGTAGATCTCTTGTGAGTGCCCTATGTTACTGACCGGATTGGGTGTAGATCTCTTGTGAGTGCCCTATGCTTCAGACCAGATTGGGTGAAGATCTCTTGTAAGTGCCCTATGTTCCAGACCGGATTGGGTGTAGATCTTTTGTGAGTGGCCTATGTTACTGACCGGATTGGGTGTAGATCTCTTGTGAGTGTCCTATGTTACTGACCGGATTGGGTGTAGATCTCTTGTAAGTGCCCTATGTTCCAGACCGGATTGGGTGTAGATCTCTTGTAAGTGCCCTATGTTCCAGACCGGATTGGGTGAAGATATCTTGTGAGTACAGGTTGGCTAGCTGCGCTGTCGTTGAGGACGGGCAACCAATGGATCGGGCGGACATCATCAATGCCCTCCGAGATGTGGGAAGAGCACAGGACTTCGACAAACACAGATCCACGTCACTTCTTCGGATGATGGAAATGGGAGTTAAGTTGGGCACAGCCAGAAATGAGAAACTTAGTGGCCGTGTAAGAAGACTTATCAACCAACATAGAACTGGAGTCGTCAGTCGCTAGACACTGAGGGAATGGCTGAGGAGGGGATCTGAACACCTATGGACATGTTCGGAGTGCAATGATGATGACCCGCAAATAACTCAAATCTTGTGAGTGCCCTATGCTCCGACCAGATTTCAGAAGATTAAGAAGAAAACTACGATTTACGCCACTAGCATGGCACACGATAATATTCGTTAGCATCTACTTCCCGGAAGCCTTAATCTGTTGCTAATGTCAACAAACACATCTAATGTCGTTCTCATAAAATTAATTAACGAAACCTTCATGTATTACGGTTCTCACATAAAATGCACGTTTCTAGGTTTGAATTAACTTGACACTTTCAAATTCAATTCATAAACTTATTTCATTAAAAATGACTCCAAAATAACATTAATTAATGGTAATTGAAATTACCATAAAATCTTTACCCGCACGTTTGAAAAGATTGGAATTATAAAATGAAATGTATTATGTAGCGGCAATTTATACATGAAACAACATGATAGAGAGAAAACATAAACAGATAACATGAAGAAAAGGGAACAGTGAAAATAATAATAAACAAAATAGTAGAGCTATACGTTTTTGAAATAAAGAAAAATCACGTGGAATCAACAAAACAGAGAAATAATAGAAAGGAAAATATATATACATATAATAAAAATACCGTAATCTCATGGGGCTAATTAAGATGTGGTAATATAAATTAGAGAGGACAAAAATATATCAACAGTGAAAGAGAAAAAAATAAGAGCGAAAGAAGAAGATCGATAAACAAAGAGAAAGGAAAGGAAATAAAAAAAGTAGAAAAGATGATAATCAAAAACTGAAGTGAAAAGAGAAATATAATTAAAAACACAAAAAAAGGAAAAGGGGGCAAAGAAAAACATGGTCAGAAATATTAAAACAGAGAGATAGACACAAACACAGAAGGCAAATAAGTAGAACAATAGAAGATGTAAATAAAAGATGTGATATATAGGGACAAAAATAAGGAAATAAAAATAAATAAGAACGGCAGGTTGAAGAAATGGTAAGGGAAATAGAAGCATGAAAAGACAGGAGCACACATGAAAAGACAGAAAAACAAATGAAATGGAATTAATAAAAACAGAGAAAACTAAAAGTAATAAGGAATAAATGTTGATAAATACATGTAGGTAAAGATAGGCAGAGTTAACAAAAATGATGAAGTTTTACAACTAAAAATGAAAAGAGAACTACTAAACACAATTCAAACAAGACAAATGAGATTTTTGGGGCACGTTAAAAGACACAAAAGCCTAATAAAAGTAATCCTAGAAGGGAAAATACAAAGGTACTAGAGGCAGAGCCACATCAAGACTAACATGGAGGAGTAGCATCAAAAGATGGATGGATAAGTCAGCCTATGACAACCTGCCCCATCAAAGCAAGAGACAGAGTGGAATGACGCTCCATGGTAGCCAACCTTCGATGCGAAGACGGCACTCAATGATCATGATGCAAGATAAACAAAAGAAGAGGAAAATAAAACAGCAAACGACAGGACACAAACACTGAAAATTGTAGAGAATGAGAAAAAGCAGAAGAGGAAATTAAAAAAAAAACAGGGGAGGATAAATATATAAACAGGAAATGACATTAATGAAACACAAATTATATTATCTAGAACTAAATTCCGCATTTCCATATTAGGAAAAATTCTTTGATTGATCTAGCAGACAAACACTATTGCAGATATTACAACTCCATTGAGTAAGCAACCACATTATTAACACGGGAGATCGTCCAACACAACAGCCAATTAAAGTATATGAATTAATGAGCCGCCATTAGCTTTCATCGTCCAATCAGATGCGAGACATGGATGTGTTTTGTCAGATCTGTTACTAATTAAGTTCACAGACGATGTTTATCAAACAGTAAATGAAGAGATAACAGTCACACAGAGCTTCTTTTTTGCAGATGATCAAGCATTAATCTTCTTCTCCTTCTTAATCATTTACCATTCGTACCAGTTGGGATTTTTATTTATGATTTCCCTCTGCGGCGACCACCCCAGGTCTCAGCAGCGAGGCCCGGCTTGAAACGTCAATTACTCATGGACGGAAAAAAATATGCGTGTCTCCTAAGACGGAGTTATCTGCCTGTGCGGCTAGGGACCCCTGTGCACTCGGCTGCCAGGGTAAAATGGATCACCACGAAATATTTAGTTCCTAGTCTCTAGGGACTTCGTCAGGGGTCAAAGTTGTCGAACGAGAATAAACAATTCTCAGTTCTTTATTTCTGATCTTATCTCAGCGAATCATGGAAGCGAATCATGGACAGTAGACAAACAAATGAAAAGACGGTTAGAGGCCACAGAGATGGGATTTCTCAGAAGAATGTTGAAAGTTCCCTGGACAGATAAAAAGACCAATGAGGAAGTTCTCAAAGAGGCCAACACAAAAAGGGAGCTCTTAAAAAACATCAGAAAGAAACAATCAACATTTTTTGGGCACATCATGGGAAGAGGAAAGTTGGAATACTTGGTTACAACTGGCAAAATAAAATGAAAGAGAGATCGCGGACGACAAAGAGAGAAAATACTGGATAGCTTGGTGTCATGGCATGGAAAACAGTCAACAACAGAACTGATACGATGCACTGTAGATAGAAGATTGTGGAGGGACATAATCGCCTACGCCATCCGGCAGGGTACATGATGATGATGATCTTATCTCTCAGGCTGTTTACTGTAGATTGTCTAACATATTTCATCTAGATTGTGTTTAGTTTTTCTTATGGTTCTTGCCAAGGTCCCTGTCTGGCATTGGTAGCACAACGTTAGGATGAAGACTGTAACTAAAGCAAAAAGAAAAAAACGAACTGATACGATATCTGCATGACCTGAAGCAAAATGTGGTTCACAATATGGCAATTAACGAGGACGCGTAAATCATTACATTAACAAACGAAAAGGATGCACAAATCTTCATTCTATTTCTTCTTCTCCTCATTCCTCATTCTTCTTCCATTCAGCTTCTTATATTTTATTGTTTTGGTTATTTATTATATTATTTGGCCCCGGTATCACTACAAACGAATTAAAATCCATAATTGCTCAACCACCCGTGCCAGTGGAATCATCCGAATTACTATCTAATCTCCCAAACAAAGAAAGGTAGCTGAGGTCTCCATCATAGCAGTCTCAGCACACGCAAAAAGACATAAGGCGAAACCATACAGAAAGTGAACACAGCAATCTGTTCTCCGTCAAACTCATTTCAGCTCCCTGTGGAGCATAGGTCTTCAACAAACTCTTTCCAAGTTGTTCTCTTCAGATCATTCCGTGTCTTCCCCATCCTCTTCATTTCTGTTTCCATCTGTCTTCTCCAAGAATATTTTGGTCTTCCTCTTTGTTTCTTCCCATAGGGATTCCAAAAAGGGATTGTCTTGTAATACTTACAGTTAGTTTCCGCAGTGTATGTCCTATCCAGCACCATCGTCTTCGCTGTATCTCTTTATCCACTGGTATTGACCTGGTACTTTTCAATAATTCTATGTTAGTGATTTTGTCCTGCCATATCCATCTTTAATCTGTGCAAGCATCCATTAATGAAAGTCTGTATATTCGTTATTTTATTTCTTTTCCATGTTTCACAGCCATATATTAGGATTGATTTAACATAAAAAAATAAAAGTAAAGTACCCACGTCATGCCAAGTGGCGTATAGGGAAATATGGTGTTAGTGAACCTATATTTTACAGACCTTCAGCACATGATTTTTGGGGTAATGTGGTCGGTATTACGCCCGTGCTGCTTTACTTTCCCAGAAAAAAATCCGGTAACCATTTAAGGTTGGGTGAACCCGGAAGCCGTCGGTTGGGATCGAACCCTACCCTTTTTCCTATGTAGTCTAGTTCACTAACCACTGAGCTATCGCGGCTTGATTTAACATTGGAGAAAATAAATCTTCATTGAGAACAACGACGACTTCAGACCAGTTTGGCGGCACTGTAGGCACGGCATTTCCACATTCAGACTGCTGAACACATACATCAAGACTGTACTGAATATTATAGACTGAGAAAAACCCATTGCCCTATAGATACAACACTACAGACACAACTATATGTGCCACTGCAAGAACTACAAAGAAAAGAAAAACTGTACAATATATAATTCATACAAGAAACGGCATTTCATATAAAGACAATACTTCAGGTGACAAACATACAGTGACAGACAGACAGACGATCAGACAGACAGGCGGACGGACGGACA
>JAVIAB010000145.1:12915257-12940257 GCA_032433765.1 Megaustenia siamemsis | reverse complement strand
CGTATGCAATAGGTAGAGTCATTGCAGGAGTAAAAAATACGTACGGTCACCTTTATCTACGTCCCTGGACATGCGGGAGTACGGGGAAATGAAAGAGCGGATTGGTTAGCTAGCGGCACTGTTGTTGATGACGGGCAACCAATGGATCGGGCGGACATCATCAATGCCCTCCGAGACGTGGGAAGGGCACAGGACTTCGACAAACATGAGTTCACGTCGCTCCTTCGGATGAAAGAGATGGGAGTTAAGATGGGCACAATCAGAAATGAGAAACTTAGTGGCCGTGTAAGAAGACTTATCAACCAACACAGAACTAGAGTGGGATCACCTGTGGAACGATGATGACCCGGAAATAAATCAATAATTCTTTAAATGTTTCTCCAATCGTTGAATTGTATTGCTCACTTCATCATTGGTGATATGGTCTTTCAATGATATGGGCAAGTTCCTTCCATTCCATTTCAGTACCCGGACAAGTATTCTACTTTCACTATCAAATGTGAGTGTCCATGATTCGCAAGAGCATTGAAATATAGATGCTATTCCTGTTATATTCAGTAATCTTATCTTTACTCTACCGATGTGTTAGGTCCAAAGGCACACAATTAAACGTTAACACAAGACATAACGTTCACTTAATGTCCTTTTAAGGGCGCATGATGAAGGCACGAAACCGCATTCAGCTGTCGGATGAACACAAAAAACATACATAACAACGTTCTGTGGGAGATCTGGCTAGAGAAGGATATTCTTTCAGGCGGGCTGTGGTGAATGCAACGTTCTGTGGGAGATCTGGCTAGAGATAGAGATTCTTTCAGGCGTACTGTGGTGAATGCAACGTTCTGTGGGAGATCTGGCTAGAGACAGAGATTCTTTCAGGCGGGCTGTGGTGAATGTAACGTTCTGTGGGAGATCTGGCTACAGACAGAGATTCTTTCAGGCGGGCTGTGGTGAATGCAACGTTTTGTGGGAGATCTGGCTAGAGATAGAGATTCTTTCAGGCGGGCTGTGGTGAATACAACGTTCTGTGGGAGATCTGGCTACAGACAGAGATTCTTTCAGGCGGGCTGTGGTGAATGCAACGTTTTGTGGGAGATCTGGCTAAAGAAGGATATTCTTTCAGGCGGGCTGTGGTGAATGCAACGTTTTGTGGGAGATCTGGCTAGAGATAGAGATTCTTTCAGGCGGGCTGTGGTGAATACAACATTCTGTGGGAGATCTGGCTACAGACAGAGATTCTTTCAGGCGGGCTGTGGTGAATGCAACGTTTTGTGGGAGATCTGGCTAAAGAAGGATATTCTTTCAGGCGGGCTGTGGTGAATGCAACGTTCTGTGGGAGATCTGGCTAGAGACAGAGATTCTTTCAGGCTGGCTGTGGTGAATGTAACGTTCTGTGGGAGATCTGGCTACAGACAGAGATTCTTTCAGGCGGGCTGTGGTGAATGCAACGTTTTGTGGGAGATCTGGCTAGATATAGAGATTCTTTCAGGCGGGCTGTGGTGAATACAACGTTCTGTGGGAGATCTGGCTACAGACAGAGATTCTTTCAGGCGGGCTGTGGTGAATGCAACGTTTTGTGGGAGATCTGGCTAGAGACAGAGATTCTTTCAGGCGGTTTGTGTGAATGCAACGTTATGCAAATGAAATGTGGTCGAATAATGATTTTTACAGTAAGTAAACCCTTTACAATAAAAGAAGCATGAATTGAAATCAACCAAGTTTGCATGTAAATTTATTTTCATTTTACACTCGCCGGCTAACTAACCATGACAACATGAAAGCTATCTTCTAGCCCCCAACTCATAACCCCCACCAAACCACTATCTCGCTTTCGCATCCCCGAATGTATTCGACCATGGTTTTGCAGATTCCTAGCACTGGGCCTATTTCCAGCGGCCAGGCCATACCAGGAAGTGTCCTTGTGGGTTCAAAGGTCACGACTACACCAACTAGGTCATGTGTGTTATGAATAATGCATAACTAACGGTGCATAATTCTTAACATATGTTACGTATTAAATGCTAGTTGATACTACGAAACGACATCTACTGTGTTTTATAGTGTGTTCGTGTTTAACTATCATCCATTGCCGTGCTTTTGTACTTGTGTTGCGAAGCTCATCATGTTTGTTTCATGACCTCCAAATTATTTGTCCTAATATTGAGGGTTCAAATCAGCCTATGACAACCTGCACCATCAAAGCAAGAGACAGAGCAGAATGGCACTCCATGGTAGCCAACATTCGTTGCGGAGACGGCACTCGATGATGATGATGATGATGATGATGATGATGATGATGAATATTGAGGGTTACAACAGGCAAAATAAAAGGAAAGTGAGATCGCGGACGACAAATAGAGAAAATACTAGATAGCTTGGTGTCATGACATGGAGAACAGTCAACAACAGAACTGATACGATGCACTGTAGATAGAAGATGGTGGAAGGACATGATCGTCTATGCCAACCGGTATGGCACATGAAGATGATGATGATGATGATGATGATGATGATGATGATGATGATGATGATGATGAGGAAGATGAATATTTTGGAATATAGCGACTTAAATCGGGACTAAGGGCTCTCTATCTTTGTAGCCATACCGAAGAAGTCAGGCGCAACTTACTGCGAAGACCATCGCACTATTAGTCTCATGAGCCATATGACTGATCTATTACTAAGAATAATCATGAGACGTGTAAGGAACAAAATAAAACCAGAAATAAGTGAGGAACAATGTGAATTTGTGGAAGGAAAGGGCACCAATAATGCAATATACATTTTAAGAATGAATAATAGAAGGAAAAGGTATGTGTTAGCACTCGGAAAAAATGACAAATAAACAACAACAGAAAAAAACAAAGAACAATATATGGTCCGAAGTAGGATCGAACCCGTACTCCATGGCACTGCGCCTTGCCACGAGAAGCCGAACGCTTGGTACACGGCCACTCAGATAACTAAAAAAATAGCTATTGTGAGCAGTGTCTTACACGATGGCGTTCCCGTGACTATAGCATAGGGTTACGATCACAGATCGGAAATAAATTGTATTTCTGTACTTTCCTATTAAGGCAAGTATCTCCCAGTAGGGCTGAATACTTGTGTTGCAGACAAACATTTATTGGACGAAACAGCACGAATAGTAGTTCCCAGTGGTTATATACTGGAGACAAATAATAATAAATAAATATGATTAAATAGGGAAACTTCCGAGGCGATAATAGGGAATAATAGAAGGAAAAGGTATGTGTTAGCACTCGGAAAAAATGACAAATAAACAACAGAAAAAAACAAAAAAACAATATATGGTCCGAAGCAGGAAGAACATTGACAGAAAGATTTATAGAGGTAAAGAAAGATCTATATATGTGCTTTATAGACTATGTAAAAAGCATTTGACAAAGTGAAGCATGTGGAAATAATCAATATGCTGGAGAAATTAAACATTGATGGCAAGCATCTACGAATAATAAAAAACATGTACTGGCAACAAACAGCAGCTATACGAATTAACAACCAAACAGGACAATTCCAATATATAAAACAAGGAGTCAGACAAGGCTGTGTTCTGTCGCCGGATTTGTTTTCATCACTTTTGCATCAGTTGTTGAGACAGATTGAGTCATATGTTGTATCAATTAAGGAAACGGAATTAGAGGTATATGTTGTATCAGTTAAGGAGAAAGAATTAGAGGTATATGTTTATCAGTTAAAGAGAAAGAATTAGAGGTATATGTTGTATCAGTTAAAGAGAAAGAATTAGAGGTATATGTTGTATCAGTTAAGGAGAAAGAATTAGAGGTATATGTTGTATCAGTTAAAGAGAAAGAATTAGAGGTATATGTTGTATCAGTTAAAGAGAAAGAATTAGAGGTATATGTTGTATCAGTTAAGGAGAAAGAATTAGAGGTATATGTTGTATCAGTTAAAGAGAAAGAATTAGAGGTATGTGTTGTATCAGTTAAAGAGAAAGAATTAGAGGTATATGTTGTATCAGTTAAGGAGAAAGAATTAGAGGTATACGCTGTATCAGTTAAGGAGAAAGAATTAGAGGTATATGTTTTATCAGTTAAAGAGAAAGAATTAGAGGTATATGTTGTACCAGTTAAGGAGAAAGAATTAGAGGTGTATGGTGTATCATCTGTCTGGTATCTTGTCTCTGTTTCCCTTTCCCCCTTGTTCAGTTTTTGTAGTTGTCGCAATATATTTCGGTTCATCCCTTCTCTCATTTGACAGACTGATTGATTGACTGAGTGCCTGATTGATTGATTGATTGATTGATTGACTGACTGACTTATTGATTGACTAACTGACTGATTGACTGACTGACTGTCTGATTGACTGACTGGTTGGTTGATTGATTGACTAACTGACTGATTGACTCATTGATTGATTGATTGATTGATTGATTATCCTTTTGGGCCGATTACGGCACATAGGACATAAGTCATCTTTGTCCACATCAGCCACAACCTGTTTTAGGTCTTGCTTATCTCTGAGACCCAAAGCTGCGCTCTCTTTGATAAAGGTTCAACGCAGGGTTTCTTTCTGTCTTCCTCGTTTTCTTTTACCTTGTGGCTTCCATTTAAAGGCCTGTTGAGATTGCTTCTAACGTCCATTCTGAGAACGTGGCAAAGGCATTTCCTGTATCGCTTTCTAACTTTGTTGCATACAAAGTCTTGTTTAGTTTCATGTCTTATTTCCGTAACTGGTTTGAAATCTGACCAACGGATGTCTTCGAAGACACTGGTTCCCTAAAGCGTTTAGTCTTTAGTCTAGAACTATAGTTGAATTTCAGCTCTTGAAATTGTATATTGATAGTGGAATCACCCAGGAATAAAAGATGGATAGATGCAGTGACAGAGACGTGTAACAACAAAGGAAAATCACTAATTCAGACAGTTCGAGCAGCTCAAGAACGACAAATGATATAAACCACGACAACTTTTAGGTATCAGCGAGAAAGAGAAAAGAAGAAAGAAGATGCATCTTCAGGAATGAAAGATTTTGAGTGTTGTGTGATTACTAAGTGTCTTTGAAATCCAAATATTTGAGATCTTGTTAGAGACCCTCTCTTATTAGGAGATCCAATGATTCTCCATCTCTCTCTCTCTATCTCTCTCTATCTCTCTCCATCTCTCTCTCCATCTATATCACTCCCCCTCTCCATCTCTCACTATCTCTCTCTCCATTTCTCTCTCCATCTCTCTCTCTCCATTTCTCTCTTTCCCTCTTCATCTATATCTCCATCTTTCTCTCTCCATCTTTCTCCATCTCTCTCACCATCTCTCTCACTATCTCCATCTATCTCTCCATCTCTCTCATCATCTCTCTCACTCTCTCCATCTATCTCTCCATCTCTCTCTATCTCTCTCTCCGTCTCTCTCTCCATCTCTCTCTCCATCTCTCTCTCTTTCCCTCTCCATCTCTCCTTTTTTTCCTCTCCATCTCTCTCATTCTCTCCATCTCTCTCCCTCTCTCTCCATCTCTCTCTCCATTTCTCTCCATCTCTCTCCCTCTCCATCTCTCTCCCTCTCTCTCCATCTCTCTCTCCATCTTTCTCTCCATCTCTCTCACTCTCTCCATCTATCTCTCCATCTCTATCTATATTTCTCTCTCTTTCCCTCTCCATCTCTCCTTTTTTTCCTCTCCATCTCTCTCATTCTCTCCCTCTCTCTCCATCTTTCTCTCCATCTCTCTCTCTCTCTCCTTCCCAATGTTGGTAATAACTTAACGAGCTTTCATTGTACTCTAGACGGCAATGAACAACGAACAACAATCAACCCAGCCAAACGCAAACTACAAGTCTACCACCCCTTCACGAATTTTTACACTCGCCTTCTCCTCCAGGCTTGCACACAAACAAAATGCAACCCCCTTCTCACGTGACTGAAATCATCAGACAGAATCGACGTCTCTCAGAGCATGACGATCTTGACAAACCTTAAGGACGTCCTTATATGCCTAGAGCCATGCAGACGTTTGCTGGAATGTAGTCAACAAATCGGTTATACCCAAGTTTATAAATTTGTTACCTTAGTCAATACATTTGTTATACTTAGTCAATGAATTGGTTATACTTAGTCAATGAATTTGTTATACTTAATCAATGAATTTGTTATACTTAATCAATGAATTTGTTATACATAATCAATGAATTTGTTATACTTAATCAATGAATTTGTTATACTTAATCAATGAATTTGTTATACTTAGTCAATGAATTTGTTATACTTAGTCAATGAATTTGTTATACTTAGTCAATGAATTTGTTATACTTAGTCAATGAATTGGTTATACTTAGTCAATGAATTTGTTATACTTAATCAATGAATTTGTTATACTTAATCAATGAATTTGTTATACATAATCAATGAATTTGTTATACTTAATCAATGAATTTGTTATACTTAATCAATGAATTTGTTATACTTAGTCAATGAATTTGTTATACTTAGTCAATGAATTTGTTATACTTAGTCAATGAATTTGTTATACTTAGTCAATGAATTTGTTATACTTAGTCAATTAATTTGTTATATTTAGTCAATGAATTTGTTATACTTAGTCAATGAATTTGTTATACTTAGTCAATACATTTGTTATACTTAATCAATGAATTTGTTATATTTAGTCAATGAATTTGTTATACTTAGTCAATGAATTTGTTATACTTAGTCAATGAATTTGTTATACTTAGTCAATGAATTTGTTATACTTAGTCAATGAATTTGTTATACTTAGTCAATGAATTTGTTATACTTAGTCAATGAATATGCTATACTTAATGAATTTGTTATACTTAGTCAATGAATGTGTTATACTTAATGAATTTGTTATACTTAGTCAATGAGTTTGTTATACTTAGTCAATGAATGTGTTATACTTAGTCAATGAATGTGTTATACTTAATGAATTTGTTATACTCAGTAAATTTGTTACACTTACACAAAAAATTGATAGGTGCCGTATAGAGCCAATACCGACCAATGAAAACGAATCATGAACAGTAGACAAACAAATGAAAGGACGATCAGAGGACACACAGAAATAGGATTTCTCGGAGGAATTTCGAGAGTTCACTGCACAGCTAAAAAGACCAATGAGGAAATTATCAAAGAGGCCAACACAAAAAGGGAGTTCCTAAGAAACAATCAATTTTTTTTTTTTTTTTTTTTTTTTTTTTTTTTAAGTACGTTATGAGAAGAGGAAAGTTGGATTACTTGGCTTTAACAGGCAAAATAGAGGGAAAGAGAGATCGCGGATGACAAATCGAGACGATACTAAATAGCCTGGTATCATGGCTAAGTAAATAGACAACAGACTTGATACGATGCTATGTGGATAGAAAATTATGGACGCACGTGATCTCCTACGTTAACCGGTTTGACACATGATGGTGATGAGTCCAAACTGTATTAATCTTAGTCAATATATTTATTATACACGTAGTCAATATATTTATTATAAACGTAGTCAATATATTTATTATAAACGTGGTCAATATATTTCTTATAAAAGTAGTCAATATATTTATTATAAACGTAGTCAATATATTTATTATAAACGTAGTCAATATAGTTATTATAAACATAGTCAATATATTTATTATAAACGTAGTCAATATATTTCTTATAAACGTAGTCAATATATTTCTTATAAACGTAGTCAATATATTTATTATCAACGTAGTCAATATATTTATTATAAACTTAGTCAATATATTTATTATAAACTTAGTCAATATATTTATTATAAACGTAGTCAATATATTATTATAAACGTAGTCAATATATTTATTATAAACGTAGTCAATATAGTTATTATAATCGTAGTCAATATATTTATTACAAACGTAGTCAATATATTTCTTATAAAGTAGTCAATATATTTCTTATAAAAGTACTATACATATTTATTATAAACGTAGTCAATATATTTATTATAAACGTAGTCATATATGTATTATAAAAGTAGTCAATATATTTATTATAAACGTAGTCAATATATTTCTTATAAAAGTACTGTACATATTATTATAAACGTAGTCAATATATTTATTATAAACGTAGTCAATATATTTATTATAAACGTAGTCAATATATTTCTTATAAAAGTAGTCAATATATTTATTATAAACGTAGTCAATATATTATTATAAACGTAGTCAATATATTTCTTATAAAAGTACTATACATATTTATTATAAACGTAGTCAATATATTTATTATAAATTGAGTCAATATATTTACTATAAATGTAATCAATATATTTATTATAAATTGAGTCAATATATTTATTATAAACGTAGTCAATATATTTATTTGACTTTAAACTTCACAACAGACTGTTGTCATTCTAGGCGGACGATTCCATATCTACTCCACCTCCCCAACAGCAACAACAACAACAACAAAGTGTTAATTCTGATCGTTAATTCTGATCGTTAATTCTGATCGTTCAAACTGCGCTATTGGACGAGTTGCGTTTTCAGAAATAGGTTGAATAGCTCATGTTGGAAACTTATGCATCGCTGCAATGCTCGTCACCGGCGACATGATGTGATCGTGGCCGACGTCGAAATACGAGTAGACTTCGTGGTCGGTGAGTGTGCCCCAAAGAAACTCTGTCCCAACAAATGGAGGCAGGTCTCTACTTCTGTGATGCACATGATCCGACCGAAGTTGAACTGGTGACGTATTTACTATCGAATTGGGCATGGTTATGGTTATTCGAAGGCCCCTGTATCACAGCAAACGTATGGAAATCCATAATTTCTCAACCGTCCGTTATTAATTATTTCCGTTAATATTCAAACAAAGAAAGGCAGCTGCAGTCCCCATCGTAACAAACACAGCACATGCCAAAAGACATAAGCCGTATTATAGCGTCGACAACGAACGCAGCTGAACTGTCCTTCGTCATAAGATATAATAATTCATCGTAAGCAATCTGAATGTAGAAACACACCATTCGGATGAAACACACAGCTCACGGTGTGCACAGAGCACTACTTAGTAGCTCCGGCAGCAAGCCGGACTTGGAATATGAGAAAACTGCAACAAGGAACACTTTTCAGACAGTGTCTCAGCGGTTCGCTGTCGCCTATCCGCCATATTGACCGGGAGCACAGTCGAAATAAAGCCACACATCTTATTCCAGGGTAACACTAGAGCCAGGTACCATTCCACTTCATTCAACTTCTATTAATGATGGTTTGTTTATTAACTTTGGAGGGGGGGGGGGGAAGAGGGGCCTTGGGCAGTCTAGAGCTACGACGTCAGCCTCAGGACAAGAAAGACTCGGCTTCAAACCCAAGAGAAGGGGTGGTAATTTTTTTCAAAAAAGGGAACATAAATCCGCGTTTTCATGTTTCTTTATGGCGTTATTCTCCCCTGATCAGTGCTACAGAGTTCGTGAACGTGGGTCAAGATTCTCCTCTGATGTTCTCGAATGGGATATCGGAGCACTTATGGGTTTGTCCAGTGTGCAGTGATAATGGTTATAACATCAACAAAATAAAACGCAACGTGCATAGTGTTTAACTTGAGCTCATATAACAACCATCGGGGGACTGGTTGGTCTCGAGGCAAGACGCCGGCCTCGTGATAGAGAGCTTGTGGGTTTAAATCCTGGCTGCACCAGTTGGGATTTTATTTATGATTTCTCTCTGCGGCAACCACCCCTGGTCTCAGTAGGGAGACCCGGCTTGAAACGTCAGTTACTCATCGACGAAAAAATATGAGTACCTTCGAAGACGGAGTTATCTGCCTGTATGGCGAGGGACCCCTGTGCCCACGGTTGACAGGGAAAAACGGATTAACAAGTAAAATTCAGTTCTTAGTCTCTAGGAATTTCCTCAGAGGTGAAAGCTGGCGAACACACACACACACACATATATATATACTGAAGGGAGGTCAAAAGTAATGCACACCCATTTTTTTCTCGGAAACTATTCGGGCAAAAAGTGTGAAATTTTCACAGATTGTAGCTGAACATCCCCTTTACACTACTTATTTTTCAACATAATATCCGTCCAAGCGTATTGCCTTACGCCAACGCGAAACTAGGTCATGAATGCCTCGTTTGTACCAAGTTTTGTCCTGCTCGCGTAGCCATTTTTTAACTGCACGGATCACATCCTCATCATCAAAGTGTTTCCCACGCAGGAATTTTTTGAGTGGTCCAAACAGATGGAAATCTGAGGGAGCCAGATCAGGGCTGTAAGGAGGATGCGGCAGTACAGTCCAACCAAATTTGTTGATTGCTTCCCGTGTTACCAGACTTGTGTGCGGGCGTGCATTGTCATGTTGAAGCAACAAATCTGCAGATGGCTTATTAGGCCGAACTCTGTGGAACCGATTTTGAGTTTTGTCAGTGTATTGATGTAAGCTGTCGAGTTGATTGTCTCACCTCTTGTCATTACATCAACAAGAATCACACCATCAATGTCCCAGAAGACAGTGATCGTCACCTTTCCGGCTGATGGAGATGTTTTGAATTTTTTCTTTTTGGTGACTGCGGATGATGCCATTCCATTGACTGCATTTTTGTTTCAGGCTCATAATAATGTGCCCACGTTTCGTCACGGTAACAATTTTTGACAAAAACATTTCTCCTTCAACACCGAAACGCTCCAACAATTCAGAACAGAATGTTTTCCTTTGAACTCTGTGATCATTTGTTAGGCACCGAGGAACCCATCGAGCGCAAAACTTTGAATATCCGAGAGTTTTAAAAATTGCGATTGCACTTCCCTTGCTGACTGTAAGCTGCAATACCAATTGCTGACTAGTGATACGCCTATCCTTACGAATAATGGCATCAGCCCGGTTTAACATGTCTGTGCTGGTTACCGTATATGGGGATAGGCGGCGGGAACAAATGAAGGCTATGCATGAAATGTGTTCCTTGTTGCAGTTTCCTCATATTACAAGTCGCATGTCTGTGTTAGTCACCTCTAGTGACTCGGGCAGATGGTGCTCGTAAACCTGGGAAGGTCGACCATCTAAGGGCAGAATCCCCCGACAGAAAAGATCAACTGCTGCCTTGCAGGAAGATTGGGGACAATCAAAGGCTAAGGAAAGCAAACCTGAAAAAAATGCTGGCTGAAATCGGATGCACTGGGCCACTGGCGCAGAACACAGTGCAACGTATTAACGGGTGTTCAGTCAGAGTGGATCTGACAGACTCTAATTGTGATGTTCTGTCTGTGGGGGCGATCAACACACTTAGCCTGACAGCTGACTTCATATGAGAGTCTGGAATCCTTACTCTGATTGAGTCCTGAACGCAGAGAGAGAGAGAGAGAGAGAGAGTGCTGGTAGCCGAGGCAACACGTCCAGAAAGCGGTAAATCATGCAGCTCCACTCGTACACTTTCTGCAGCTTTAATTCTCTGAACCCAGCGACTAACTGTGCTCCTATCGACTGCAGAACATTTGTACACTGCACACAGTCGTTTATGAATGTTTGTCACAGTTTCTTTTTCCGCAACCAGAAATTCTATGACAATTCGCTGTTTGTAACGGACATTGTTGACAAGCTCCATTTTAACGGTTCATAGATTGCGTAATATTTATCAGAATGCTGTGCAATTTGGTACACATAATTGGAACATGTCATATTCCAAGAGTGCAAAATTTCTTATTCCTATCTTTATTATTAGCCGAGAAAGAAATTGGTGTGCATTACTTTTTGACCTCCCTATATATATATATATATATATATATATATATATATAAACTATTGCGAGTTGCAAATTTAAAGTCAGCTCTGGTCGGCATCCGCCCTACGAGAAGGGAAACTACATCGATCTAAGATCCAGCATTGAGTTACTATTATTGAGTTCTTTGCGGGTCATCATCATTGCACTCCGAACATGCCCATAGGTGCTCAGATCCCCTCCTCAGCAATTCCCTCAGTGTCCAGCGACTGACGACTCCAGTTCTATGTTGGTTGATAAGTCTTCTTACACGCCCACTAAGTTTCTCATTTCTGGCTGTGCCCATCTTAACTCCCATCTCTTTCATCCGAAGGAGTGACGTGGACTCATGGTTGTCGAAGTCCTGTGTCCTTCCCACTTCCCGGAGGGCATTGATGATGTCCGCCCGATCCATTGGTTGATCGTCATCAACATAGCACAGATAGCCAGCCTATCCGCTCCTTCATTTCCCCGTACTCCCCCGCATGTCATGGGACGTAGACAAAGATGACCTTACGTATTTTTTACTTCTGCAATGACTCTACCCACTGCATACGTACAGAGTATTGCATACATGACATCCAGCATGCCGAAGACGAAGTATGTGAGCCACTGCGCAGGATTAAGGGAAACATCAAGACACAAATGTATGTACAAGTACCGACCACACAACCAGCTTATCGTGTGTTATCATGCTGTCCTTAACCCTCTATCATGAAACATGACAAAGAGTCAAGCTGGCATGATCACAAGACGTTAAAGAAAATAAAGTGCCTTATTTTATATCCATAACTAATGACATGATATTGCTTTTGGCGTCTTGACAGACGGTTGGTAGCAAGCATTCATTTGTCTGTAGTTTGGTCAAACATTAGTGTCTTATAGTGGTTGCTGTTTTGCTGAACAGCTTCTCTCGTGACTGAATTTGCTAATATTAGTTAGGTTCGACTGCAGAATGAACAAGATATATTTTTGGAGCCTGGCCTCGTCTCCTTTCTTCTGCATCTTTTGTCGTTTGAATTTACATCAGCGCTTCCTCGAATGTTGCTTTCCCGTTATTTTTCTTTTTGTTCTACATGTGCTACGATCTGATGCCAGATCTTCCCAGCTTCTTTCACTGATAGAGAATCCCCACAAGGATCCCTGCAAACATCCTTATATCTCAGCACTGGATCAATTCAGAGGAAGAGGCATGTTTGCAGCACTCGAAAAAATGACAAATAATCAACAACAGAAAAAAAAACAAAGAACAATATATGGACCGCAGAAGGATCGAACCCGTACTCAGATGCACAGCGCCTTGCCACGAAAAGCCAAACGCTAGGGAACACCGCCACTCAGCTAACTTTTAAATTAGCTATCATGGAGGTGACTTTCACGCAGGTGTTCTTATATACAGATACACAATGTATTTCCGAGCTGTGATCGCAGCCTTATACTATAGTCATGAGAACACCTGCGTGAAAGACACTTCCACGACAGTTAGCTGAGTGTCGGTGTTCTCTAGCTTTTGGCTTTTCGTGGCAAGGCGCTGTGCCGCTGAGTACGGGTTCGATCCTGCTTCGGTCCATATATCCACAGCTGATGGCTTGCGCCAGGATCGGTGAACCAAAACCATCTAGACCCTGCTCCACCTCTCCGTGGGGCCTCCAGTAACAGACTAACCTGTCTAGTCTTTCCAAGCGTGCAGGGATCGAAGTGGGAAGACAACCCGGTACTCAAAAATGCCGTGCTGAATTTGGATGTGTTGGGCCGAAAGGCGCAAATATAACAGTTATACTGCAAACAACAACACAACGCAGACACGTCCACCTAGTCCTTGTAAGGGCGGATGATGAAGAGGAATATTCTAGTCTACCACTTCTTCTTCTTCTTCTGTCCTTCCTCATCTGCCTTTCAGCGTCGAGGGGAGATATAATTTGCGGTCTTTTGCTCTTCTGTTCGCCTCTGCTGCTGTTATGTTTCCTAGTGCTTCTAATATTCCATCGACCCATCTTTACGTGGTCGACCCTTGGTTCTGGTGTTCTGACAACGTTTGTTGAAGGCTCGTTGTGTTGTGTTTTGTTCTTTCTGCCTTGTCACGTGGCCAAACCATTTTATCTGTTGTTTCCTTATATATTCTATGGCTGGGGCTATTCCTAGCTTTTTTTTTCAGTTCTTCATTTCTGATCTTATCTCTCAGACTGTTTCCTATCATTCGTCTAACACATTTCATCTCTGTAGAGGTTATTTTTCTTATTGTTCTTGCATCTAGGGTCCAGGTCTGGCATTGGTAGCACAACATCGGGATGAAGATTGTATTGTATAGTGCTCGTTTTGCCTCCAGAGTTATTTCCTTGTTGGACAATAGTGGTGATAACTGTCCGATGATTTGACAAGCTTTATTGCATCTTGATTCTATCTCTGCTGTTTGGGAATTATCAATTAGTCTACCACGATACTCTAAAATACCTTAGTCATCGGGCGAACGCAACCAACCAACCAACCATATTGGTCTTTGTTTTTTTTCCTGTTGTTGATTATTTGTCATTTTTCCCCGAGTGCTGTAAACATACCTCTTCCTCTGAATTGATTCGCTGATTATCGCCGCGAAAGTTTCCCTCTATAATAATATTCATTTATTATCTCAGCACTGGTCTGCCTTACGGTCGCTTTCCGTCCCTAAATCCAGAACTACCTGGTATTATCACATTTCTAGAGTCTGCCGGGGTTTGAGGGCGTGGGTTGGGGGGTGAGAGCAATAAAGGTGGGGAAGGTTGGGGGCTAATAGGTCTAGAGGAAAAATGGTTGCTTGTATATAGTAGTGTTTGAGTTTTTGTTTTTTTCATCTTCAACATCGAAAAAAAAAAAAAAACGTTTGATCGGACAGTGATACGAAACCACGATCTCCTATAGTAAAAAAGTAAAGTAAAGTACCCCCGTCACGCCAAGTGGCGTATAGGGAAATATGGTGTTAGTGACCCTATATTTTACAGACCTTCAGCACATGATTTTGGGGTAATGTGGTCAGTATTACGCCCGTGCTGCTTTACTTTCCCAGAAAAAATCCGGTACCCATTTAAGGCTGGGTGAACCCGGAAGCCGTCAGTGGGATCGAACCCTACCCCTTGTCCGTGGTAGTCCAGTTCACTAACCACTGAGCTATCGCGGCTCCCGATCTCCTATAGTAGTAGATGACAAGTTATCGATTTGACAACCCCGCTCTACTTTCCATGAGTGGACATATATATATTCTTCTTCTACCTTTCAGCTCCCTGTGGAACATAGGTCTTCAACAAACACTTTCAAAGTCGTTCTGTTTCTTCCCATTCTTTTAATATCATTCCATGTTTTCCCCATTATCTTCATCTCTGCTTCTATCTGTCTTCTCCAAGAATTCTTTGATCTTCCTCTTTGTCTTTTCCCCCTGGGGATTCCAAAAAAGGGCCTGTTGTGTAATACTCTCAGTTGGCTTCATACACTGCGTCCTATCCAGTGCCATCGTCTTCGCTGTATCTCTTTATCCACTGGTATTTGACCGGTACATTTCCATAATTCTATGTTAGTGATTTTTTCCTGCCATTTTCATCCTTTTATTCTGCAAAAGCATCCATTAATGAAAGTCTGTATCTTCGTGATTGTCATTTTTGTTTTTCTCCATGTTTCACAGCCATATAATAGGACTGACTTAACATTGGAGTTTAAATTTTTTATTTTAGTATTTAACCTAATTTCTTTGGACTTCCATATGTTTCCCAGTGCAACAAAAGCTCCTCTTGCTTTTGATATGATATATAATACAGTAATAATATTAAGAGTTTTTCGACCGAAGCGGTCCGGAACGCATTCCTGTAAACTCGCAAGAGCATAACGATCCTACGTTACTTATTTATTACTAAGTGAAAACTATAATTGCCGCCAGCTAAGATGATACAGTTCCAGCCAATGACAATGATAACACAAATACAGCTACATCCAGGATTCAAAGGCCTGGTATATTACGACTCTCTAATTTAATGAGAGATAAAGGGGAACCTTTTTTCTAGAAAGACACACAAAAAAGAAGTGATAATAACGATACGACATTATAATACTGACAATGACCGCCATTACTCCGACAAGCGGGATGTTGCAATTTTTTTGCTTTAACCTGCAGCATATAGAAGAGAGGGTTTATGAAATAGGGGATCCTATATAGGTCGTTTCGGTCGGCTGCGCAGTCCATAGGAGTGAATTCGTTAACATGCTGTTACTACGGATCGATAAATGGCAGACGGGTTCGTTTGTTAAATGTGAATAATGGAAGCAACATGCATATGAGGAAGAGACAGTTGCATATGTAGGCATATGTAATTTTGAAGTCTGCTAAATGCCTACTGAGTCAAACAATTTCAATGAAGCATCAACACAAAGAATATCTTTCTTTCTTTTCATTATTTTTTGTCTGTCTTTCTTTCAATCTTTCTTTATCTCCCTCCCCTTCCTCCCTCCCTTCCTTCCCATATACTGAAGGGAGGTCAAAAAGTAATGCACACCAATTTTTTTCTCGGCTAATAATAAAGATAGGAATATGAAATTTTGCACACTTGGAATATGACATGTTCCAATTATGTGTACCAAATTGCACAGCATTCTGATAAATATTACGCAATCTATGAACCGTTAAAATGGAGCTTGTCAACAATGTCCGTTACAAACAGCGAATTGTCATAAAATTTCTGGTTGCGGAAAAAGAATCTGTGGCAAACATTCATAAACGACTGTGTGCAGTGTACAAATGTTCTGCAGTCGATAGGAGCACAGTTAGTCGCTGGGTTCAGAGAATTAAAGCTGCAGAAAGTGTACGAGTGGAGCTGCATGATTTACCGCGTTCTGGACGTGTTGCCTCGGCTACCAGCACAGACATGTTAAACCGGGCTGATGCCATTATTCGTAAGGATAGGCGTATCACTAGTCAGCAATTGGCATTGCAGCTTACAGTCAGCAAGGGAAGTGCAATCGCAATTTTTAAAACTCTCGGATATTCAAAGATTTGCGCTCAATGAGTTCCTCGGTGCCTAACAAATGATCACAGAGTTCAAAGGAAAACATTCTGTTCTGAATTGTTGGAGCGTTTCAGTGTTGAAGGAGAAATGTTTTTGTCAAAATTGTTACCGGTGACGAAACGTGGGCACATTATTATGAGCCTGAAACAAAAATGCAGTCAATGGAATGGCATCATCCGCAGTCACCAAAAAGAAAAAAAAATTCAAAACATCTCCATCAGCCGGAAAGGTGATGAACACTGTCTTCTGGGACATTGATGGTGTGATTCTTATTGATGTAAATGACAAGAGGTGAGACAATCAACTCGACAGCTTACATCAATACACTGACAAAACTCAAAAATCGGTTCCACAGAGTTCGGCCTAATAAGCCATCTGCAGATTTGTTGCTTCAACATGACAATGCACGTCCTCACACAAGTCTGGTAACACGGGAAGCAATCAACAAATTTGGTTGGACTGTACTGCCGCATCCTCCTTACAGCCCTGATCTGGCTCCCTCAGATTTCCATCTGTTTGGACCACTCAAAAAATTCCTGCGTGGGACACACTTTGACAATGATGAGGATGTGATCCGTGCAGTTGAAAAATGGCTACGCGAGCAGGACAAAACTTGGTACAAACGAGGCATTCATGACCTAGTTTCGCGTTGGCGTAAGGCAATACGCTTGGACGGATATTATGTTGAAAAATAGGTAGTGTAAAGGGGATGTTCAGCTACAATCTGTGAAAATTTCACACATTTTGCCCGAATAGTTTCCGAGAAAAAAATTGGTGTGCATTACTTTTTGACCTCCCTACGTACATATGTCTCCCATGTAAGTTCCTGTTTTGAAGTTCTCTTGTTGTCTCTTCTCATCACATACCGGACATATGTCTCCCATGTAAGTTCCTGTTTTGAAGTTCTCTTGTTGTCTCTTCTCATCACATACCGGACATATGTCTCTCATGTAAGTTCCTGTTTGAAGTTCTCTTGTTGTCTCTTCTCATCACATACCGTACATATGTCTCCCATGTAAGTTCCTGTTTTGAAGTTCTCTTGTTGTCTCTTCTCATCACATACCGGACATATGTCTCCATGTAAGTTCCTGTTTTGATGTTCTCTTGTTGTCTCTTCTCATCACATACCGGACATATGCACATCTTCTTTCCCTAATTGTAGATGCGATCATTGGTTGCATGGTCATTTCTCTTATCTCTATATTAGTCTTGAATTAATTCCATTGTACACAGAGTATCCTTCTTATGCATTGATCTTAGAAAGCGTTTAGTTTGTTCTCAATCCCTTTTGTTCTTTTTTCCAGCTTTCAATTATATTAGTACACACATATTCCCGTGATGACCAACACACATATATATGAGGGTATATATCAAAGATCTTCAACAAACACTTTCCATGCTATTCTGTTTGTTACCATTCTTTTACGATCGTTTCATATCTTCTCCATCCTCTTCAGTCATGCTTCTAACTGTCTTCTCTAAGATTATTTTGGTTTTCCTCTTTGTCTTTATCCTTGGGGATTCCACAAAAGGCCTGTTGTGTTATACTCTCAGTTGGCTTCTACTGTGTGTGTGTCCTATCCAGGGCCAGTCTTCTCTGTATTTCTTTATCCACAGGTATTTGAGTGGTACATTTCCATAATTCTATGTTAGTGATTTTATCCTGCCATTTCCATCCTTTTATTCTGTGCAAGTATCCATCAATGAAGATCTATATCTTCATGATTATCATTTTGTTGTTCTCCAGGTTTTACAGACATATAATAGAACTGACTTAACATTGGAGTTCAACATTTTTATTTTAGTACTTAACCTAATTTCCATATGTTTCCCACTGCAATGAATGCTCCTCTTGCTTTTGATATCATTCTCGAGTCCCCTCTCTTTGTCTATATTACTGTCCAGATGTAAGATTGTACGTCTAGTAGAGGTAGTTCTCCTATTGGTATCTGGTTATTGCCAACTGCATTAATTCTCATAATTTTGGTCTACTTCAATTTCAGTCCCAGCTGTTGTGATCTCTCATCAAGTATGTTCATTTTAACTTGCATCTGTTGATGGTTATGTGATAGGAGGTTATGTCATCAGCAAAGTCTAAATCATCAAGTTGTTTGGTCAGCGACCACTGGATTTCATTTCTGTTGTTTTGAGTTATTTTCATATCCAATCTATGGCCAGTAGAAACAGAAATGGAGACAGAAGGCATCCCTGCCTTACTCCTGTTCTTATTTCAAATGCTTCTGTAAGCTGTCCTTCATGCACCACACTACATTTCGTTCCTTCATACGTTGTTCTTATCAGGTTATTAAAACTGTATGGGGATTCCGTAATGACTCAGCAGCTTCCAAAGCATTTCTCTGTCTAAACTATCAAATGCCTTTTCGTAATCTATGAATCCAATATAAAGTGGGGATTTTAGTTCTAAACTTTGTTCAAATATTATACGTAGAGTAGTTATTTGATCAGCACATGATCTGTTCTTCCTAAAACCTGCTTGTTCATCTCTCAATGTTTCTCTATGACCTCTTTTAGTCTCTCCAGAATGATTCTGCTTAATATTTTTCCTGGCACTGATATAAGCATAATTCCCCTATAATTTGTGCACTCCTGTAAACTTTCTTTGGTAGTGTGATCATATAACCTTCTTTCCAGTCTTTAGGTATTTCTTCCATCTCCCTTATTTTATCTAGTAGATTATGTAACATCTTGGCAGAGGTGTTAATATTTGCCTCGATGGCTTCTGAAGGAATTTCATCTGGTACTGCAGCGTAACCATTTTTTGTTTAATAGTTTGACGGCTTTCATTATTTCTTCATAGCTTGGTTGCCCAAGATACGACGACGCATTATGGACAGGCAATTGTCAAAGGTCATGATCACAGACGCCAGCCGGTAAAGCCCATGACCAGCTCCGAACATCGCCCTACCGGAATCGATGAAGAAAAAATTAATTACAACTCCTAATCCTAAACCTAACCCCTAACTCCTAATCCTAAACCTAACCCCTAACTCCTAATCCTAAACCTAACCCCTAACTCCTAATCCTAAACCTAACCCCTAACTCCTAATCCTAAACCTAACCCCTAACTCCTAATCCTAAACCTAACCCCTAACTCCTAATCCTAAACCTAACCCTAACTCCTAATCCTAAACCTAAACAATAACTACTAATCCTAAACCTAACCCCTAACTCCTAATCCTAAACCTAACCCCTAACTCCTAATCCTAAACCTAACCCCTAACTCCTAATCCTAAACCTAACCCCTAACTCCTAATCCTAAACCTAACCCCTAACTCCTAGTCCTAAACCTAACCCCTAACTCCTAATCCTAAACCTAACCCCTAACTCCTAATCCTAAACCTAACCCCTAACTCCTAATCCTAAACCTAACCCCTAACTCCTAGTCCTAAACCTAACCCCTAACTCCTAATCCTAAACCTAACCCCTAACTCCTAATCCTGAACCTAACCCCTAACTACTAATCCTAAATCTAACCCCTAACTCCTAATCCTAAACCTAACCCCTAACTCCTAATCCTAAACTTAACCCCTAACTCCTAATCCTAAACCTAACCCCTAACTACTAATCCTAAACCTAACCTTTGACCCCTAACCCTAAACCTAAACCTAACCACTAACTCCTAATCCTAAACCTAACCCCTAACTCTAAACCCAACCCCCAACCCTAAAACTAACCCCTAACACTAAACCTAATTCCTAACTCTAACTCATAATCCTAAACCTAACCCCTAACTCTAAACCCAACCCCCAACCCTAAAACTAACCCCTAACACTAAACCTAATTCCTAACTCTAACTCATAATCCTAAACCTAACCCTAACACTAACCCCTAACTCTAAACCTAACCCCTAACTCTAAACCTAACCCCTAACCCTAAACCTAACCCCTAAACCTAAACCTAATCCCTAATTCTAAACCTGACCCCTAACTCATAATCCTAAACCTAACCCCTAACTCTAAACCTAACCCCTAACCCTAAACCTAACCCTAAACTAACCCCTAACTCTAAACCTAACGCATAACTCTAAACCTAACCCCTAACTCTAAACCTAACCCCTAACCCTACACCTAACCCCTAACCCTACACCTAACCCCTAACTCTAAACCTAACCCCTAACTCTAAACCTAACCCCTAACTCTATACCTAACCCTTAACTCTAACCCTAACCCCTAACTCTAAACCGAACCCCTAAACCTAAACCTAACCCCTAACTCTAAACCTATCCCTTAACTCTAAACCTAACCCCTAACTCTAAACCTAACCCCTAACCCTAAACCTAACCCCTAACTCTACACCTAACCCCTAACTCTAAACCTAACCCCTAATCCTAAACCTGACCCCTAACTCCTAATCCTAAACCTAACCCCTAACTCTAAACCTAACCCCTAACTCTAAACCTAACCCCTAACTCTAAACCTAACCACTAACTCTAAACCTAACCCGTAACCTTGTTTTTAAAAAATATAATTACATGCACAAAAACTAGAAACAGAAGCTAATCCAAGTATGTCCAGTCAATGTGGAGAGATCACTCGTTCAGGATAAATAATTTCGGATGCTAAACTCCTAAATTATCAAATATTGCATCCACCAAAACTCTCAAATGTGTAGCTTCTTGTCTAATACATTTATTGACGACTAAACGAAAATTAATAATTCACTCACAAAATAATTGAATTTGGCTTGAAATTGTACGTGTTATACTTGGTGCTAAAAATAGAAACCAACTCTCATAGAATATCAATGTTAACAATGAGTATTGAACATATAGACCTGGAGACAGTTCAGAGTTACAACTACCTTGGACATACTATAACCAGTGATGGAAAATGTACAACTGAAATAAACAAAAGAATAGGAATGGCAAAAAGTGATTTTAATGCCATGAAAGATATAAGTAAAGTACCCCCGTCACGCCAAGTGTCGTATAGGGAAATATTGTGTCAGTGACCCTATCTATATTTTACAGACCTTCAGCACATGATTTTTGGGGTAATGTGGTCGGTATTACGCCCGTGCTGCTTTACTTTCCCAGAAAAAAATCCGGTACCCATTTAAGGCTGGGTGAACCCGGAAGCCGTCGATTGGGATCGAACCATACCCCTCGTCCTTTGTAGTCCAGTTCACTAACCACTGAGCTCATGAAAGATATACTAACATCAAAACAAATAACAAAGGGCTAAAACTAAGAAATGTTAAATCTTCTCAACATTCCTATATGGTGCAGAAGCATGGACATTAGACAAGAAAACAGAACAGAAAATTGAAGCCTTTGAAATGTGGATATATAGAAGAATAGGTAGAATTGAGTGGAAGGAAAAGAAAACAAACGGTGAAGTTTTAAAACAACTAAAAATGAAAAGAGAACTACAAAATACAATTCAACCATGGCAAATGCGATTTTTTGGGCCATGTTAAAAGACACAACAGTCTACTAAAAGTAATCTTGGAAGGGAAAATACAAGGTTAAAGAGGCAGAGGCAGACCAAGACTAACATGGACGAGTTACATCAAAAGATGGACATGTTAGCCTATGACAACCTGCACCATCAAAGCAAGAGATAGAGCAGAATGGTGCTCCATGGTTGCCAACTTCCGTTGCGGAGATGGCACTCGATGATGATGATGATGATGATGATGATGATGATGATGATGATGATGATGATGAAGATGAGAATGAGTTGAATTTACTAGGCTTAGGACATCTTCGCCCATAAACGCAGCGATATTTGCAATATCAGAACTCAAATGTCACTTTTAGGTGGAAATAAACAGACGTGCTTTGAACAAAGACTAAGAAAACAACAGACGCAGACATGAATCGGAGAAGAAAAAAAAATATGGGTACACGTAAAACTAGATAAGTACAGGAACACAACAGAAGCTGTCAATCAAACAAGGAAACCGTAAAATATCACAGCAGTCATCGCTGCGTTGAAAAAATCGCTAGTACATTTGAATTCTCATGTGGACTGGAGTTACTTAAAACAATGTAGAGAAATTATTTTCGTGGCAGCACGTAGTCGACAGTTCACCAGGTCTCTGAAAATTGGTACTATAGCTCGTTCAGAAATTCGTGCCCACAGAGTTGATCAATTATCTCGGAAACTGATGAATTTCTGTAATTCTTTTTTCATGAAATCTTATTTTTTCACCGACCTTCAGATTTGATAACATTTAAGTACAAAGGTAGTCTGAATTTTGCACAAATCGTTTTTGTTAAATAATTTTAGGAAAATATCAAACAGTGTGCTCTAAATATTAGATTTTACTGTAAATTACGTTAATTTTCTAACAACGCTAGTCAGAGGCGTATCCGTATCACATCGAAAAGGGTCACAATTTTTTCATATATATAAATATTTTTTTTTTAATTTCATTTGATTTTATATCTTCGTCATAGAGATAGGTAGGTAATTGCAAAAGTGCATGTACAATAACACAGTTGCTTTTGCATAATGATGGAATAACACTTTAAACTCATCGTGATTTTAAAAATCAAGTAGTCACTTCACAACAGCTTACAAATTATCACATGTAAAGGAATAAACATGAAAAGTAAATATGTGTCAAAGTACGCCTCTGAACCTATTTAACAAGAAATCGGAAATGATAAAAGCGGGGCATCTTTCAAAATCACGTTCAACAAGTGCGAGCAAGTGCTAAGATTGTGTGGAAACTTTGCCTTTTTTAAATGACAATGTTGATTACAACAAATGTGGGTTTTGTAAACACCTAGAAATTAGGACAACCAAGAAAAATCATATTTTTATATACCTTAAAGAAATAAAAGAGCTTTCCTAAATGCATGAAAGTTGGGGAAAAAATCAGCCTTACGGTCGGTGAAACAATAAGATTTCATGAAAAAAAAAAATTATTGAAATTCATCAGTTTCCGAGATAATGAATAAACTCTGTGGGCAATTTCTGAGAACGAACTATAGAGGTCTACGTCATCAATACTCGTAAATGTGAAAAGGGGGAGGGGGAGGGGTATTTGAACAGTAAAGGCAAGATCATAATATTCTGCACATGTCATATATGGTATGACGTCACGCTTAATCATTATTTTTTAAATTCTCCACTCAAAACTGAAAAATGAAAGAGAAACGCCGATGAAAAGAAGATGTATCTGAAGATGATGAGGATAACGAGACACAAGTTAACTTTACCAAAATCAATTTGCTTATCTTAAAGAATAAATTGGGGCTGGGTAGTATAGAGGCCATGTCAGCCTCACGAGAGAAAGGACTTGGGTTCAAAGCCAACCAATAGGGAGGGTGAATTTTAAAAATGGAAAGAAAAAAAAATTAATCCGTGGTTTCTTTCCGACATTACTCTCCCCTTATGTCTTGGGCAGCAAGATCCGCTGTCTAGTCCTCTCGGATAATGGCAGTGAACAGGAGGTCCTGTGTGCATTCGTGAACTTTAAAGAAAGATTGGCAGTTAAAATCGAGAAGAGTAGGCCTCACGACCGCTGCCCGGGCAAAGATAGTTAGCAAAAAAGCTATCCATACCTCAGACCCCAGGTCGTACTGTGGAGTTCATGTATGTTAAGCAGGTTTCTCTCTTCTTTTTTTTCTCGAGGGGACTTTCGGAGCATCTATGACCATAGCTGCTGGCGTAGGTGATCATGTCTCTCCACAATTCTTGATCTTGGCAGTTATTTATTATTTCTGTTTTTGACCTTCTGTCAAGCCATTCTCTTAAGCTGTCTGGTATCTTTTCTCTTTGCTTCCCTCTATCTCTTCGTCCCTCAATTTTCCCAGTTGTCACAATATATTCCAGCTTTTCACTTCTTATTACATGGCCAAAATATGATGATTATTTCCTTCCTAATATTGGAAATTAGCTCTTTTTATTTTCTTTTTTTTGCTTTGGCCTCTTTCAGAATGTTTTTCATTACTCTTCTTAGCTATCCATGGTAATCTCAACATTCTTCTGTAAAACCACATTTCTACAGCCTGTTGTGATTTTCTTGTCTGTTGTCCTATTGTCCATGATCCGCATCCTTAACTTAAGAATGGCTATACATAAATACATAACATTAAAAAACTATTTAAAGATAAAATTGTTATTAATTTTATAATCACTTCTCATAACTACAATACCAAAAACATAACTAAATTACCATAATATACGGTATTTATTACGCTAAATAATTTTAATATATTATTTGTAAAATGGTATACATTCATGACAAGAAAATCCTTCAATTTAATAGAGATGAAATATAAGATAACTCTA
>JAVIAB010000145.1:12872757-12910257 GCA_032433765.1 Megaustenia siamemsis | reverse complement strand
CAGTGTCGTCACGCATAAGGGTTGCGAGCAGACCTATCGCTAACGATGGATATGGCTCAATGACAGCAAACAAAGGGAAATGCATATTTTGATAGCAGGCAGACAATAAAACTGGAAAGGTAAAACGATGGGCAGTGATCCAGAAAGAATCACAAGAAATGTCATGCAGCGGACTTGGCTGAAAAGCGAAACAGAGACATATTAAGGACAACATGACAGATGGTAATAATAGGAGAAATAAAAAAGTAAAAAAGAAACCACTGACAGAATGTATGTACGAGTGTTGTATGTTTGTTCCTGTTGAACGTCCTAGCGCCGAAACGTCGTTCTGATTTCTGGAGTCCACTTGTTACGTGAAGCTTTAATTAACCAAACCATTTCTTTTTTCTAGATATAGTTTTACATTCCTCCAGACAAAATCTATATATAGTTTTCCATCTGGAAGATTAAGAAGAATTCAACCATCTGTGATTGTCTTATTTATTTATTTATTTATTTATTTATCTTCAATCAATTCGTCAATTGTTTTCAAAACCCGACATCCTCTGTTAATAAAAAAAAGCAAATGAAAAATGTATTCACCTGTTCGTTGAAGATGTTAGATGATGCATTTGTTTTGAAGAAAGAAGGACAGTAGCATTTGTGCAATACAAGAACCTGAAGCGAGATAGCGGTCATTGTTAAATCATGATAGAATCATCATCATCATCATCATCATCATCAAGTACCATGCCTGATGTCGTAGATGATCATGTCTCTCCACAACTTTCGATCTCGACAGTTATTTATCATTTCTGTTGTTGACCTTCTGCCAAGCCATTCTCTTAAGCTGTCTGGTATCTTTTCTTTTTTGCTTCCCTCTACCTCTTGTCCCTCAATTTTCCCAGTTGTCATAATATATCCCAGCTGTTCCTTCTCATTATATAGCCAAAAAACGATGATGGAAGAATCAGTGAACCATAATTGATCGACATTATGCTCCATCTTCGTGTGTTTGTCCTAAAATAAACGAGAGGTGAGGTGTGATATACACTCCTACACAGTATGGTAACAGCTTTACAAACAAGGACAATACAAAATATTTGGCGTTTTGGCCTACATGCGGCCTCCTTCAGTAAACAGGGACAGCACAAACACACAAGCAAAAGAGAATATACTCTAAAACATGTTCTAAAGTAATAAAACTAATACTACAAATAAGGAAGAGATAAAATGATTAGAAAATACGTTAGGAGAATATACTATATTAATGGATAAAATTAATCACCATTAAGGGTGTTCTTCTCGAGAATGCATGGAAAAAGACCAAGAGGAAGACCTAGAAGAAATGGATAGATGCAGTGATAGATACATGTAACAACAAAGGAAAATCACTAATTCAGACAGTTCGAGCAGCTCAAGAACGACAAATGATATAAACCACATCTTTTAGGTATCAGTGGCAAGAGAAAAGAAGAAGATGGATAGATGCAGTGACAGAGACATGTAACAACAAAGGAAAATCACTAATTCAGACAGTTCGAGCAGCTCAAGAACGACAAATGATATAAACCACATCTTTTAGGTATCAGTGAGAAAGAGACAAGAAGAAGATGGATAGATGCAGTGACAGAGACATGTAACAACAAAGGAAAATCACTAATTCAGACAGTTCGAGCAGCTCAAGAACGACAAATGATATAAACCACGACACCTTTTAGGTATCAGTGAGAAAGAGACAAGAAGAAGATGGATAAAATTTTAAGAAAATACTCAATGTGAGTATGGTGCTCGTAAACCATCTAAGAGCAGAACCCCCCTACAGAAAAGACCATCTGCTGCCTTGCAGGAAGATTGGGGACAATCAATGGCTAGGAAAAGCAAACCTGAACAAAATAATGGCTGAAATCGGATCCACTGGGCCACGGGCGCAGAACACAGTGCAACGTTTCAACATGTATTAAAGTGGAGTAGATCTAACAGGCTTAAACAGACAGCTGTTTTCGTGTAAGAGTCTGGCGTCCTACTCTGACTGAGTCCTGATCGCAGAGAGAGGACACATGTAACATTAGTTATACCTCTCCAAAACGTATAGTTCGGTATATTCTCTTTTCCTTGTCTGCTTCTGTTTGCGTTGTCAAGTTTTCTGAGGTAGGCGGCATGACATGTTGGCCGAAGCGCCAAATATTTCGTATTGTCCTGTTTTGTAAAGCGGTCTCCACACTTTGTAAAAGTGTTCGTTACACCATACCACTAATTCCTTGCTACCAGCTTTACCGCAGCATGGAGTTTATTTGCCTGATTCTTTTGTTGAAAATACGAGGAAAGGTTCTTTCAGCACAACGCCAGCACTGTTTTTCTTCCAGAGAAAAGCTGTTTTCTGTATGTACCCATTTACGGCTGGGGAAAGGAGAAGCTGTTGATTAAAATCGAAGCAGTCGCTTGTTCTCATCACTAGATCACTTCACTAACCATCGAGCTACACTTCACATCGAACTACACCTCATATTGAACATGGAGTTACACTTCACACCGAGCATCGAGCTATACTTCACATCGAGTATCGAGCTACACTTCACATTGAGCTACACATCACATCCAGTATACTTCATATCCAGGTACACTTCACATCCAGCTAGACTTCACATCGATCTACACCTTACAACAGATATCGAACTACACTTCACATTGCGCATCCAGCTACACTTTACAACAAGCTACACTTTACAGACAGCTACATTTCACATCGAGTTACACTTCACACCCAACGACACTTCACACCGAGCTACACTTCACACCGAGCTACACTTCACATCCAGCTACCCTTAACATTGAGCTACACTTCGCATCGAGCTACACTTCAAACTGAGCTGTACTTCACATCCAACTACACCTCATATCGAGCTGCCCTTCGCATCAAGCGACACTTCACACCAAGCTACACTTCACATCCAGCTACACTTCACATCCATCGATATTTCACATCGAGCTATACATCATATCGAACATGAAGCTACATTTCACATCGGGTATCTATCTACACTTCACATCGAGCTATACTTCACATCGAGCTACACTTCACACATATCTGAACTTCACACTCAGCTACACTTCACACTCAGCTACACTTCACACCCAGCTACGCTTCACATAGAACATAGAGCTATACTTCACACAAAGCTACACTTCACACAGAGCTTTTCTTCACATCGGGCTACACTTGAAACTGAGCTACACTTCACATCCAACTACACCTCACATCGAACTACACTTCACATTGAACATCGGGTTACACTTTACAAATAGCTACACTTCACATCGAGTTACACTTCACATCCAGCTAGACTTCACATCGATCTACACCTTACAACGGATATCGAACTACACTTCACATTGCGCATCCAGCTACACTTTACAACAAGCTACACTTTACAGACAGCTACATTTCACATCGATTTACACTTCACACCCAACGACACTTCACACCGAGCTACACTTCACATCGAGCTACACTTCACATCCAGCTACCCTTAACATGGAGCTACACTTCGCATCGAGCTACACTTCAAAGTGAGCTGCACTTCACATCCAACTGCACCTCATATCGAGCTACTCTTCGTATCAAGCGACACTTCACATCCAGCCAAACTTCACATCCAAATACACTTCACATCCAGCGACATTTCACATCGAGTTACATATAATATCGCACATCGAGCTACACGTCACATCGAGTATATATCTACACTTCACATCGACCAACACTTCACACACATCTACACTTCACACTCAGCTACACTTCACACCCAGCTACACTTCACATAGAGCATAGAGCTATACTTCACACAAAGCGACACTTCACACCGAGCTTTTCTTCACATCGAGCTACACTTGTAACTGAGCTACACTTGACATCCAACTACACCTCACATCAAGCTACACTTCGCATCGAGCTACAATTAAAAATCGAGCAACACTTCACATCGAGCTACACTTCAACATCGAGTTACACTCCACATCGAGCTACACATCACATCCATCTACACTTCAAATCGAGCTACACTTCACTTTGAGCTACACTTCACATCGAGCTACACTTCACATCCAGCTACACTTCACATCCAGCTACACTTCGCATCGGGCTACACTTCACATCCAGCTACACTTCACATCCAGCTACGCTTCACATCCAGCTACACTTCACATCGAGCTACACTTCACATCGGGCTACAACGGTTGTTTTCAGTCCTTTAATTAATCTAACTAGTCCGTTCAAGAGACAAGGAATTGAAGAAGGAAAGTAAAACCAAGTACTAATAAAAATACGTGTTGAAATCGAATGTGCTGGGTCGAAAGGTACAATTAACAGAAATTGTTGTAAACCATAAAGTAACGCACCTACGCCCCTGTCTACGTCCTTTTAATGGATAACACTGAAGAAGGTGGGCAACGAATGAACGCAAGAGAGAAAGAAAAAAGAAAGAAAGAAAGAAATACAGAAATACAGAAAGAAAGAAAGAAATACAGAAAGAAAGAAATACAGAAAGAAAGAAATACAGAAAGAAAGAAAGAAAGAAAAAGAAAGAAAGAAAGAAAGAAAGAAAAAAGAAAGAAAGAAATACAGAAAGAAAGAAATACAGAAAGAAAGAAAGAAAGAAAAAAGAAAGAAAGAAATACAGAAATACAGAAAGAAAGAAAGAAATACAGAAAGAAATACAGAAAGAAATACAGAAAGAAAGAAAGAAAGAAAGAAAGAAAGAAAGAAAGAAAGAAAGAAAGAAAGAAAGAAAGAAAGAAAGAAAGAAAGAAAGAAAGAAAGAAAGAAAGAAAGAAAGAAGGAAAAAATAAAAAAAAACATATTTAAAACGACCATTTTTTTTTTATTTCAATCATTTTTTTCTTTTAGATAATTCAGTGTTTTCAAAACTCCCATAAACAGCAGCAAAAAAATCGATTCATTCGATAGAAAATGTTGCAAAAATAGAATCTTGGATAAGATTAGATACCTTAGATAAAGGAAAATAACAATGAAGACATATTGAAAGATTTAAGCATGAAAAAGAAATGGCTTATAGACACCATTCTGCAGAGGAAATTAAAATACTATAGACACGTCAAAAGACACAGGGGGCTGGAAAGAACAATAACGGAAGGCATGGTTCCTGGTGGACACATCAGGGGCAGACCAAGAAGATGGTGGTTTCAAGACATCGAAGAAACCAAGGAGATGACAGCAGAAGAAATAAGAGATCTAGCTAGAGACAGAGATTCTTTCAGACAGGTTCTGGTGATTGCAACGTTCGGTGGGAGATCTGGCTAGAGACAGAGATTCTTTCAGACAAGTTCTGGTGATTGCAACGTTCTGTGGGAGATCTGGCTATAGCCAGGGAGAAAAACTACAGCAAGAAGACGAACTTGTTAACTGTCAAGAAGTTAAATCTATCCTTAAAGGGCATTAACATTTGAGGTGGAAACAAGATCACTAACAATACATGAGAGGGTGAGATACCAACTCTTAATGACAGGCCACGCTATGAGCAGAATGAATGTTATCAACTCTTAATGACATCCATATTTAATCAAATCGATTTTTGACAATAGAAACAACAAAAACAGTTCATAAATTATCTAGAGCCAGTCTTAACATATGGATGTGAATCATGGACAATAGGACAACAGACAAGAAAATCAGAGAAGGTTGTATTAATGTGGTTTTACAGAAGAATAGTTAAAAATACCAAAGACAGCTAAGAAGAGTAATGAAAACGTTCTGAAAGAGGTCAAAGAAACAATCATCATTTTTTGGCCATGTAATGAGAAGAGAACAGCTGGAATATATTGTAACAACTGGAAAAATTGAGGACGAAGAGATAGAGGGGAGCAAAGAGAAAAGATGCAAAACCGCTTAAGAGAATGGCTTGGCAGAAGGTCAACAACAGAAATGATAAATCACTGTCGAGATCGAAAGTTGTGTAAAAGACATGATCACCTACGCCAGTAGGCATTGCACTCGATGATGATGATGATGATGATGGTGATGATGATGATGATGATGATAATGATGATGATGATGATGGAAACAAAAAGAAGTAAAAGTTCTCTCCCCTGCCTTACTATGGAGATTATGATCTTAGTGATTATGTTTCTCCATGACCATGTGGGGGATGGGGTAGAGGGGGTGACTTTGTGGTATAGAGGCACGACGTCAGCCTCACAACAACAAGGACTCGGGTTCAAAAGTCACCAGAAGCGATGGTGATATTTTTTCTTTTTTTTTTCAAAAATGGGGGGAAAAAATTAATCCGTTATTACTTTATAACGTTACCCTAGCCAGATCTCTTGGGTAGTGAGATCCGATGTCCAGTCCTCTCGGATAACGGCAATAAGCAAGAGGATCCCAGTGTGCACTCGCGCATGTTAAAGAACCCTTGGCAATTTAAATCGAAAAAAGTATGTAAAAAAAAAAACGTAAAGGCCCCCCCCTCCCAACCAAGTGGCGTATAGGGAATATGATGTAAGTGACCATAAATTTTACAGACCTTCAGTACATGATTTTTGGGGTAATGTGGTCGGTATTACGCCCGTACTTTACCAGAACAAAAATCCGGTACCCATTTCAGGTTGGTATCGAGCCCTACCCCGTGTCCTATGTAGTCCAGTTCACTAACCACTGAGCTATTGCTGCTGAAAAAAAGTATGGGCACAAACATTTTGCCGCTGACCGGGCAAATCTGTCAGCATGGATCTATTCACGTCTTGGATCCCAGGCCGTGCTACGGAATTCGTGCACGTGGGCCAGGATTTCCCGCGAACATTCTCGATGGGGATATCGGAGCACCTATGTGTCTGCCCTATGTGCTGTGATGATGATGCTAACAAGAACAACATTCATGTCATTTTTATTGAGGACATGATCAGTATCGAACCAGGCCTCCTCTGTTTTAGAGAAAAACCTCTTCTACCCATATTTATGTTACATCTTCTCAATATTCCTGTATGGTGCAGAACCATGGACATTAGACAAGAAAACAGAACAGAAAATTGAAGCCTTTGAAATGTGGATTTATAGAAGAATAGCTAAAATTGGATGGAAGGAAAAGAAAACGAACGATGAAGCCTTAAAACAACTAAAAATAAAAAGAGAACTACTAAACACAATTAGAGCAAGACAAATGAAATTTTTGGTGCATGTTAAAAGACACAACAGCCTAATAAAAGTAATATTGGAAGGGAAAATGCAAGGTAAAAGAGGCAGAGGCAGACCAAGACTAACATGGAGCATCAAAAGATGGACAAGTCAACCTATGACAATCTGCACCATCAAAGCAAGCGACAGAGTGAAATGGCGCTCCATAGTAGCCAACCTTTGATGAGGAGACGATACTCAATGATGATGATAATGACACATATTTAGAGGCTAGGTGAACCACCGGAGCTTTGTCAGTCAGAAAAAAAATCTGACTTCTCTGAATTAAACACGGACCTCCAGAACCCATAGCGAACACACTAGCCACACAACCATCAACACCATGGAGTGCCTGTCTTCGCATCGAAGGTTGGCTACTATGGAGCGCCACTTCGCTCTGTCTCTTGCTCTGATACTGCAGGTTCTCATAGGCTGACTTGTCCATGTTTTGATATTACTTGTCTATGTTAGTCTTGGTGTGCCTCTGCCTCTTTTACCTTGTTTTTTTTCCTTCCAAGATTATTACTTTTAGTAGGTTGTTGTGTCTTTTAACATGCACCAAAAATCGGATTTGTCTTGTTTGAATTGTGTTTAGTAGTTCTATTTTTTAATAGTAATTTTAAAACTTCATCCTTTGTTTTCTTTACGTTCCATGCAATTATTCCTATTTTTCTATAAATCCATATTTCAAAGGCTTCTCTTTTCACTTTTAGTTGTTTAAGACTCCATCGTTTGTTTTCTTTACGTTCCATCCAATTATTCCTAATTTTCTATAAATCCATATTTCAAAGGCTTCTCTTTTCACTTTTAGTTGTTTAAGACTCCATCATTTATTTTCTTCATCCATTTCTTCCTATTCATCTATAAAGCCACCAATGCTCCGCATTTGAGTTGAAGCGGACAGCAACTTATAAAACGATCGGAGCATATCCAATATATTCCTCTCGTTGTCTCTACAACCCATATTTTACAACCACGTCCGACAACTCAACCCTTGCTCTCCACCCTACACCAACCTCCCCCATACCTCCACATTACATATTCCCCAGATCCTGTCGCAAATGCTAGTCACTGAATAATTCTGTATGCCGCAACGTCTGCTTCTGTGCTCAGTTCACGTCAGTACAGTAGAGCGTAACGAAAACATTGTTACCGTCTAATAGTAATGATAACAGTAATATTATACAAGACGGACTGTTATTAATATTTCAGAACAGATGTCTACGGATACTGTAAATATTCTATTTCTTGTTCATCTACAAATTTTTCTCCCGAGAGGTCATAATTCAAATATGGAAATTGGTGCGTTTTGAAGAGCATATGTACATATGATCAGATGAAGTTAAGTGGTATATCCACTTTGAGGATTCTCCATAATTTATCTAGAAGATTCTGTCTTGATCAGTGGCGTAGGAGTATTAGGTTACCAGCGCCTGGTGAAAGGCGCCCCCGAGCAAGGCAACTATTGGTTAAATAACGCGCTGTTTATTTTATTTTCCTGTTGATATTTTGTTTTTCAAATGTTGCACTCCCTGTACTAACAAGGTAGCAACATTTTAATATTTGTGGATATGTATCTTCAAAATAGCAACATATCGTTGTGAATCATGGACAATCTGGTAAAAAATAAAACAACAATGAAAAACTGGTAAATTCGAACTAACACTTTCAGTACATTTCGCCTCATATTGCGTCACTTTCAATTTGATTAGTGTGAACCGTCATCAAAACATATTCCTTTTACATGTCTTGTATCATCTTGGTATTGGTGAAATCTAATACCTTGTTCAATTATCTAAATATTCATATATAATATGTTATATGTTAGATAAATATAAACTTATAGATTGATTCTTAAAACCATGAACAATGTCTCTGAAATCTCTTCTGTTGCATTGATAAAATGCTTCCGTAAGGAAAGAGCTAAACTTGGATAATGAAAAGTAGTAATGAAGACATCAAAAGGATCTAATATTAATCAGAACTGGTTTGTAAACAAATTCTGAAATAGGAAGTTTGGATAGCCTGGTTACATCAAATGGTAGTGAGCTAGAAAGAGCAAAAATGGAAGGTGTGGGTGAAGGACAAGACATCAGAAGAGGCTAAGAAGGACGTGGGTCCAAAACTTTAAGCAGATTTAGAACATGACAAGAGAATTTGATGGATTCTTTCAGACGTGCTGTGGTTAATGCAACGTTCTGGGGGAGATCTGCCTAGAGACAGAGATTCTTTCAGACGGTCTGTGGTGAATGCAACGTTCTGTGTGAGGTCTGCCTAGAGACAGAGATTCTTTCAGACGAGCTGTGGTGAATGCAACGTTCTGTGAAAGGACATGTGTCTGGACAACTTCCCTCAGATTACATTTCTACACAGCCATAACACGCTCTCATCCAATTCTTTAATTCTTGGCAGGAAACGAGAAACGAATGGGAAGAGACGGTAACAAGGGGAACAATCGGCAGTCGGTGTCAGTCACGGCCGCACTGTCATAGTTTCTACTTCAGTTTTAGGCTATTTTAGTTTTGTTTAATTTAGCGTTGTTTGATCTACTCTAGTTTAATTTAACGTTCTTTGGCCTAGTTTAGATTAATTTACCATTCTTTTGTCCAGTTTAGTTTAATTTAGCGTTGTTTAGTCTAGTTTAGATTAATTTAGGGTTGACTGGTCTAGTTTAGATTAATTTAGCATTGTTTGGTTTAGTTTAGATTAATTTAGCGTTCTTTGGTCTAGTTTAGCTTAATTTAGCGTTCTTTGGTCTAGTTTAGCTTAATTTAGCGTTCTTTGGTCTAGTTTAGATTAATTTAGTGTTGTTTGGTCCAGTTTAGTTTAATTTAGCGTTATTTAGTCTAGTTTAGATTAATTTAGCGTTGGCTGGTCGAGGTTAGTTTAATTTAGCGTTGTTTGGTCTAGTTTAGTTTAATTTAGATTTCTCTGGTCTAGTTTAGTAACAAATCAATTTCATTTCACAAGGAACAACGTCAGTTAGCTTAGATCGCATTCTCAACGCGTTACCCAGGCCCGCCCACACACTAGCGAATGTACTGAAGACTTCATTGCAGGATCCCTCTGAATATTCCCTCCCCTCCCCCTCCCAAAAAAAACCTCCTTAGTCGCCTGTTATGACATGCGTGGCACATGACATTGGCTCTACTCTCCCCTGACCCTGGTCAATTTTCCAGTAACCACACCGACATGGCAGGTGATAGTGGCTCTATTCTCCCCCCACCCCCATTTTTCGTGGTCATATACGTGGTAACCACACCGACGTGGCAGGAGATAGTGGCTCTATTCTCCCCCCACCCCCATTTTTCGTGGTCATATACGTGGTAACCACACCGACGTGGCAGGAGATAGTGGCTCTATTCTCCCCCCACCCCCATTTTTCGTGGTCATATACGTGGTAACCACACCGACGTGGCAGGAGATAGTGGCTCTATTCTCCCCCCACCCCCATTTTTCGTGGTCATATACGTGGTAACCACACCGACGTGGCAGGAGATAGTGGCTCTATTCTCCCCCCACCCACATTTTTCGTGGTCATATACGTGGTAACCACACCGACGTGGCAGGAGATAGTGGCTCTTCTGTAAAACCACATTTCAGCAGATCCTCCAGTAATCCTAGAACATTACTTCACACAGAAATAAAATTGGAACAATACTTCACACAGAAATAAACCTAGAACAATAATTCACACAGAAATAAACCTAGAACAATACTTCACACAGAAATAAACCTAGAACAATACTTCACACAGAAATAAACCTGGAACAATACTTCACACATAAATAAACCTAGAAAAATAATTCACACAGAAATAAACCTGGAACAATACTTCACACAGAAATAAACCTAGAAAAATACTTCACACAGAAATAAACCTAGAAAAATACTTCACAAAGAAATAAACCTAGAAAAATACTTCACAAAGAAATAAACCTAGAATAATACTTCACACAGAAATAAACCTAGAAAAATACTTCACAAAGAATTAAACCTAAAACAATACTTCACAAAAAATAAACCTAGAAGAATACTTCACACAGAAATAAACCTGGAACAATACTTCACAAAGAATTAAACCTAGAACAATACTTCACACAGAAATAAACCTAGAAAAATACTTCACAAAGAAATAAACCTAGAATAATACTTCACACAGAAATAAACCTAGAAAAATACTTCACAAAGATTTAAACCTAAAACAATACTTCACAAAAAATAAACATGGAACAATACTTCACACAGAAATAAACCTAGAACAATACTTCACACATAAATAAACCTAGAACAATACTTCACACATAAATAAACCTAGATAAATCCCATTATTTTAGTAACCCAAGATAATCCAGTATTTAAAACAAACATACTAATTATCGAAACTAAAATAAAAGCACATATCTTCTAACCAAAATATCTACATATTGAAGTAGACAAGGAAACCCCGCTGTATAAATGCAACATTACACGCTGCGTAAAATAAAAATAAAAACAGAATAAGAACACAAGAAAGCAACACCACTAAAAAATTGAACAAATATTCTCAAAGAGTAAGACCAAAATATTTTTGGAAAAGACAAATGTAATGGGAAAGACATGGAATGATCTTAAAAGAATGACAAGAAATAGAACCGCTTAGAAAGTGTTTTTTGAAGACCTATGCTCTACAGGGAGCGGAAAGGTAGAAGAAAAAGAAGAAAATGATAAAAATCCAAACCACAGATTCAATAATAAAAAGTTAAAAAAAAAAAAAAAAGTAAAGAGCCCACGTCACACCAAATGACGTATAGGGAATATGGTGTTAGTGACCATAAATTTTACAGACCTTCGGCACTTGATTTTTGGGGTAATGTGGTCGGTATTACGCCCGGGCCGCTTTACTTTCCCAGAAAAAAAATCCGGTACTCATTTAAGGCTGGGTGAACCCGGAAGCCGTCGGTTGAGATCGAACCCCACCTCTTATCCTTTGTAGTCCAGTTCACTAACCACTGAGCTAAATTCAATCAAAAGCTTAACTAAAATACCCAAATAAAATACCCTTGCACTAAAATTTCCAAAATTAATCACAGGTAATATTCACTAAATACCAAATCACTCGTGGAATATACTAACCTTCATTCTGGATAAGTAAAAAAAAAAAGTAAAAAAAAGAAACCCGAGAATAAACACCGAAAATATTGGTTCATTAACTCCAGTTCTTAAGTTAAAGAAGAAAAAATAATAATAATTCTGAACTTGAAAGAACTCTGAGAAAACGTTTGGAAATCTCCCTGATAATTACTGTCTGGGTCGATGTAAACTTCCACAGGATAAGGAATAAAGAATATAGAGCAACGGTTTTCAACTTGCACAAAAGGCGACAGAACACAATCACAATTTGTAAACAGTTTTCGTTGACCAGGAAAGAAATATTCAACAGAGTAAATAGAGAACAGATGTGGGAGATACTAACAAGATACGGAGTAAGCCAACATCTAACCAACCTAATTAAAAGTCTCTACATCAACAGCAGCTGCAGAGTCAGAACAGCACCAATTTACGCAGACCAACTTCGAAGTTAGATCAGGTGAAAGACAGAAGTGTTTACTATCCCCCCTACTGTTTATTACATACATGGATTATATATGCAAGTTAGCCAACCCATCAAAGACAGGGGAGATCAATGAGTTTTTATTTGGAGACGATCACTCACTAATTCATGGAAAAATAGACGACCTACATGAACACTCAAATAAACTCAACAGCACGGGCACAAAATACAAGTCATGAATATCGTAAAAGAGAAACAGAGCATCAACATAACTATAGCCGGCATACAACTAAAACAAGTAGTGAAATTTAAATACCTAGGAAGTCTAGTGACAAACGACAATTCACAAACAGCAGATAGACTCAAGATGCGACAAAGCTTGTCAAGTCATTGGACAGTTATTACCAATATTGTCCAACAAGGAAATAACTCTGCAGGCAAAACGGGCACTCTACAATACAATCCTCATCCCAACGTTGTGCTACCAATGCTAGTCCTAGATCCTAGATACAAGAGCAACAATATAAAAATAACTTCCGCTGAAATGAAATGTGTTAGACGAATGACAGGAAACAGCCTGAGAGATAAGATCAAAAATGAAGAACTGAGAAAAAGCTAGGAATAGCCCCCACCATAGAATATATAAGGAAACAACAGATAAAATGGTTTGGCCTCGTGACAAGGTAGGCAGATCAAAACACAACACAACAAGCCTTCAACAAAACGTTATGAGAACACCAGACCCAGGGTTCGACCACGAAAAAGATGGATCGACGGCATATTAGAAGCACTAGAAAACATAACAACAGCAGAGGTGAACAGAAGAGCAAAGGACCAAAAATGATATCTCCCCTCGACGCTAAAAGGCAAATGAGGAAGTAAAGGAGGAGGAGAAGAAAAAAGAAGACGAAGAAAATGATTCTCAGCTTTGAATGTGTGCGTGCATAAATAATGGCTGATAATTTAGATCCGTGATCTTCAACGCAGTGCAGAATAGAGTCAATTCTGACCTATAGAAGTAAATCTATGGACATCAGACAATCACGTGAAAAGACAATTAGAGGTCACAGAGATGGGATTTCTCGGAGCACTTTTGAGAGTTCCCTGGACAGCTAAAAGACCAATGAAGAAATTTTCAAAGAGGCCAACACAAAAAGGCAGCTCCTAAAAAACATCAGAAAGAAACAATCAACAATTTTCGGGCACATCATGAGAAGAGGAAAGTTGGAAAACTTGGTTACAACTGGCAAAGTAGAAAGAAAGAGAGATCGTGGAAGTCGTGCAATTTATGCAAATATTTTCAAACAACGCATTATTGTTTGGTTATGTGGTCAGCACTACACCAGACCAGAGAGCCGGGATAGCTCAGTGGTTAGTGAACTGGACTACAAAGGACAAGAGGTAGGGTTCGATCCCAACCGACGGCTTCCAGGTTCACCCAGCCTTTAATGGGTACCGGATTTTTCTGGGAAAATAAAGCGACCCGGGCGTAATACCGACCACTTTACCCCAAAAATCATGTGCCGAAGGTCTGTAAAATGTATGGTCACCAACACCATATTCCCTATACGCCACTTGGCGTGACGGGGGTACTTTACTTTACTTTTTTTTTTACTACACCAGACCGCATGTGTGTCCCATTATACAAACAAACTCTGGTACCTATTTTCAGAGGCTGGGTGAAAAAAAAAAAGATCAGGTAAAAAATGTGTCGCACCATCTGGCGCACCTGAACTCATTTTTTTTTACCAGTGTCGAGATAACTAACCTCATTTCTACTGTGGTTTTTTTGTATATTAAAATTAAAAAAAAAAAATTACGCGATTGTAATGACTTTATGGCAAAAGCAGATGTTAAACATACCTGTAGAGCACCATACATTAAACATACCTGTAAAACACCATACATTAAACATACCTATAGAGCACCATACATTAAACATACCTGTACAGCATCATACATTAAGCATACCTGTAGAGCACCATACATTAAACATACCTGTAGAGCACCATACATTAAACATACCTGTAGAGCACCATACATTAAACATACCTGTAAAACACCATACATTAAACATACCTATAGAGCACCATACATTAAACATACCTGTAGAGCACCATACATTAACATACCTGTAGAACACCATACATTGAACATACCTATAGAGCACCATACATTAACATACCTGTAGAGCACCATACATTAAACATACCTGTAGAACACCATACATTAACATACCTGTAGAGCACCATACATAAACATACCTGTAGAACACCATACATTAAACATACCTATAGAGCACCATACATTAACATACCTGTAGAGCACCATACATTAAACATACCTGTAGAATACCATACATTAAACATACCTATAGAGCACCAAAATTTGATGTAAAAAATCAAATCAAATATTAAGACATCTAGCCCCTATTTTTGAACACAAAGACAATTCCTATCAAAATTTTTAAAAATCATTTTATACAGAGTATATTAATTTCCAAATTATATTAAATACAAAAAATACAAATTTTCAACTCCAATGTTACGTCAGTTTTATTATATGGCTGTGAAACATGGAGGACAGCAAAAATAACAATCACGAAGATACAGACTTTGCTTGCTTGATGACTAAAGTATTCTAGAGTATTCTAGTAGACTATAGAATTACTCTTCATCATCCGCCCTTAAAATGACGTTAAGTGGGTGTGTCTGCGTTGTGTTGTGGTTTACAGTATGTATAACTGTGATATTTGCGTCTTTCGGCCCAACACCTCCGACTTCAGCACGGATGCAGACTTTAATTAATGGATGCTTACGCAAAATATAAGTATGGAAATGGCAGGACAAAATCACTAACGTAGAATTGAGTTATTGCTATTGAGTTATTGCTATTGAGTTATTGCTATTGAGTTATTGCTATTGAGTTATCTGCGCATCATCATCATTGGACTCAGAATATGTCCACAGGTGCTCAAATACTCTCCATAGCAAGTCCTGCAGCGCCCATCGACTGACGACTCCAGTTCTGTGTTGGTTGATAAGTCTCCTTTCACGCCCACTAAGTTTCTCGTTTTTGGCTGTACCCATCTTAACTCCCATCTCTTTCATCCGAAGGAGTGACGTGGGCTCATGGTTGTTGAAGTCCTGTGCCCTTCCCACATCTCAGAGGGCATTAATAATGTCCGCCCGATCCATTGGTTGCCCGTCATCAACACAGCTAGCCAACCTATCCGCTCTTTCATTTCCCCGTACTCCCGCATGTCCAGGGATGTAATAAAGGGGACCCTAAGTATTTTTTGACTTCTACAATGACCCTTTGCCTGAGTACAGAACCTGCCTCCACTTTTCTTATCAAGCTCATCGAATCACTTAGCAGAAGTGCAGACATGCGTGTAGTCTTGTGACTCTGAACAGATGAATGTCCTGGACCCTGTCATCAACTCCATCGTCATGCTAGTCGTTGTTATAAAGTAAGCATCACTGTCTTTTTTGACTATTTTGCCTGCCGAGCGTGCTGTACATGCCCATGCATTTCTTTGGTGTCGTCTTACAGATCCGTTTGCATAGATCACTGCATCTTTCTCATCGGTGTTATCGCAGATGAGACCGTTGACCTCAGCATCAACCACGACCGGGTTCTGTTCCCTACATTTCCTGTCGGGTGTGACAATACACGAAAATGTCTCCCTGAATGACGTAGGCACCGGTATCCACTCCGCCAGTGTTAATCACAGATCTGTTTGATGACGTCTTCTGCTCGGTCCAGCCATGATTTGCCTCTTTTTGGCCTGACATCCTTCCCTGTGTTCAACTCATGATGCAATGGATGCAGAGATGAAGATGATGGGGAACGATCGCAAAATACTGGCAAGACAAAGAACGACTTGGAAAGTGATTGTTGAAGACCTATGCTCCACAATGAGCTGAAAGTGTTTGTTGAAGACATATGCTCCACAATGAGCTGAAAGTGTTTGTTGAAGACCTATGCTCCACAATGAGCTGAAAGTGTTTCTTGAAGACCTATGCTCCAAAGTGAGCAGAAAATGTGTTTGTTGAAGACCTATGCTCCACGGGTAGTTGAAAGTGTTTGTTGAAGACCTAAGCTCCACAGGGAGATGAAAGTGTTTGTTGAAGACTTATGCTCCACAGGGAGATGAAAGTGTTTGTTGAAGACCTATGCTCCGCAGGGAAATGAAAGTGTTTGTTGAAGACATATGTTCCACAGGGAGCTGAAAGTGTTTGTTAAAGACCTATGCTCCACAGTGAGCTGAAAGTATTTGTTGAAGACCTATGCTCCACAGTGAGCTGAAAGTGTTTGTTGAAAACCTGTGCTCCACAGGGAGCTGAAAGTGTTTGTTGGAGACATATGTCCCGCAGGGAATTGAAAGTGTTTATTGAAGACCTATGAGCTGAAAGTGTCTGTTGAATACCTATACTCCACAGAGAGCTGAAAGTGTCTGTTGAAGACCTTTACTCCACAGTGAGCTGAAAGTGTTTGTTGAAGACCTATGCTCCACAGTGAGCTGAAAGTGTTTGTTGAAGACCAATGCTCTACAGGGAGCTGAAACTGTTTGTTGAAGACCTTTGCTCCACAGTGAACTGAAAGTGTTTTTGAAGAACTATGCTCCACAGTGAGTTGAACGTGTTTGTTGAAGACCTGTGCTCCACGGGGAGCTGAAAGTTAGAAGAAGATAGTTTAGGATATTTTGTTATATTCAAACTTCATGAACATTTCATTTGTTGTCTCTGTACAGAAATGCTTGTATACTCAATCTCTTTCATTTCTAATTCTGTCTCTTCTAGTAACTCCAAGCGTTGTTCTCAAACATTTCTAATTCTGTCTCTTCTAGTAACTCCAAGCGTTGTTCTCAAACATTTCTAATTCTGTCTCTTCTAGTAGCTCCAAGCGTTGTTCTCAAACATTTCTAATTCTGTCTCTTCTAGTAGCTCCAAGCGTTGTTCTCAAACATTTCTAATTCTGTCTCTTCTAGTAGCTCCAAGCGTTGTTCTCAAACATTTCTAATTCTGTCTCTTCTAGTAGCTCCAAGCGTTGTTCTCAAACATTTCTAATTCTGTCTCTTCTAGTAGCTCCAAGCGTTGTTCTCAAACATTTCTAATTCTGTCTCTTCTAGTAACTCCAAGCGTTGTTCTCAAACATTTCTAATTCTGTCTCTTCTAGTAACTCCAAGCGTTGTTCTCAAACATTTCTAATTCTGTCTCTTCTAGTAGCTCCAAGCGTTGTTCTCAAACATTTCTAATTCTGTCTCTTCTAGTAGCTCCAAGCGTTGTTCTCAAACATTTCTAATTCTGTCTCTTCTAGTATCTCCAAGCGTTGTTCTCAAACATTTCTAATTCTGTCTCTTCTAGTAACTCCAAGCGTTGTTCTCAAACATTTCTAATTCTGTCTCTTCTAGTAACTCCAAGCGTTGTTCTCAAACATTTCTAATTCTGTCTCTTCTAGTAACTCCAAGCGTTGTTCTCAAACATTTCTAATTCTGTCTCTTCTAGTAACTCCAAGCGTTGTTCTCAAACATTTCTAATTCTGTCTCTTCTAGTAACTCCAAGCGTTGTTCTCAAACATTTCTAATTCTGTCTCTTCTAGTAACTCCAAGCGTTGTTCTCAAACATTTCTAATTCTGTCTCTTCTAGTAACTCCAAGCGTTGTTCTCAAACATTTCTAATTCTGTCTCTTCTAGTAGCTCCAAGCGTTGTTCTCAAACATTTCTAATTCTGTCTCTTCTAGTAGCTCCAAGCGTTGTTCTCAAACATTTCTAATTCTGTCTCTTCTAGTAGCTCCAAGCGTTGTTCTCAAACATTTCTAATTCTGTCTCTTCTAGTAGCTCCAAGCGTTGTTCTCAAACATTTCTAATTCTGTCTCTTCTAGTAGCTCCAAGCGTTGTTCTCAAACATTTCTAATTCTGTCTCTTCTAGTAACTCCAAGCGTTGTTCTCAAACATTTCTAATTCTGTCTCTTCTAGTAACTCCAAGCGTTGTTCTCAAACATTTCTAATTCTGTCTCTTCTAGTAACTCCAAGCGTTGTTCTCAAACATTTCTAATTCTGTCTCTTCTAGTAACTCCAAGCGTTGTTCTCAAACATTTCTAATTCTGTCTCTTCTAGTAACTCCAAGCGTTGTTCTCAAACATTTCTAATTCTGTCTCTTCTAGTAACTCCAAGCGTTGTTCTCAAACATTTCTAATTCTGTCTCTTCTAGTAACTCCAAGCGTTGTTCTCAAACATTTCTAATTCTGTCTCTTCTAGTAACTCCAAGCGTTGTTCTCAAACATTTCATAACACAGATGAGAACGATGCAGTCATCTATACAGACGGATCTGTAAGACGACACCAAAGAAGTGCATGGGCATTTACAGCATGCTCAGTCGGCAGAATAGTCAAGGAAGACAGTGGTGCATACGTCATGACCACGAGTAGCATGACAATGGAGGTGATGGCGGTGGCCAAGGCATTCAAATGGTTAGAGTCACAAGACTACACCCACGCTTGTATACTGAGTGATTCGATGAGCATGATTAAAAAAGTGGAGGTGGGCTCTGTACGCATGCAATGGGTAGAGTCGTTGCAGAAATCCAAAATACGTAAGGTCACCTTTGTTTATGTCCCTGGACATGCGGGTGTACGGGGAAATGAAAGAGCGGACAGGTTGGCTAGCTGCGCTGTCGTTGAGGACGGGCAACCAATGGATCGGGCAGACATCATCAATGCCCTCCGAGATGTGGGAAGAGCACAGGACTTCGACAAACACAGATCCACGTCACTTCTTCGGATGATGGAAATGGGAGTTATGATGGGCACAGCCAGAAATGAGAATCTTAGTGGCCGTGCAAGAAGACTTATCAACCAACATAGAACTGGAGTCGTCAGTCGCTGGACACTGAGGGAATTGCTGAGGAGGGGATCTGAGCACCTATGGACATGTTCGGAGTGCAATGATGATGACCCGCAAATAACTCAATAATTCAATTTCATCTCTGTAGCGACTAGATTCCCATTATGGTTATTGGAATTTAACCATGTTAGATAATGAGAGAACAATATGGAAATTGGTATCTTCATCTTTTCCTTCCTTTCAACTCCCTATGGAGCACAGGTCTTCAACAAACACTTTCAGCTACCTATGGAGCACAGGTCTTCAAACAAACACTTTCAGCTACCTATGAAGCATAGGTCTTCAACAAACACTTTCAGGTACCTATGGAGCATAGGTCTTCAACAAACACTTTCAGCTACCTATGGAGCATAGGTCTTCAACAAACACTTTCAGCTACCTATGGAGCATAGGTCTTCAACAAACACTTTCAGCTACCTATGGAGCATAGGTCTTCAAACAAACACTTTCAGCTACCTATGGAGCATTGGTCTTCAACAAACACTTTCAGCTACCTATGGAGCACAGGTTTTCAACAAACACTTTCAGCTACCTATGGAGCATAGGTCTTCAACAAACACTTTCAGCTACTTATGGAGCACAGGTCTTCAAACTAACACTTTCAGCTACCTATGGAGCATAGGTCTTCAACTAACACTTTCAGCTACCTAAGGAGCATAGGTCTTCAACAAACACTTTCAGCTACCTATGGAGCATAGGTCTTCAACAAACACTTTCAGCTACCTATGGAGCATAGGTCTTCAACAAACACTTTCAGCTACCTATGGTGCATAGGTCTTCAAACAAACACTTTTAGCTACCTATGGAGCATAGGTCTTCAACAAACACTTTCAGCTCCCTATGGAGCATAGGTCTTCAACAAACACTTTCAGCTCCCAATGGAGCATAGGTCTTCAACAAACACTTTCAGCTCCCTATGGAACATAGGTCTTCAACAAACACTTTCAGCTCCCTATGGAGCATTGGTTTCCAACAAACACTTTCAGCTCCCTATGGAGCATTGGTTTCCAACAAACACTTTCAGCTCCCTAAGGAGCATAGGTTTCCAACAAACACTTTCAGCTCCCTATGGAGCATAGGTTTCCAACAAACACTTTCAGCTCCCTATGGAGCATAGGTTTCCAACAAACACTTTCAGCTCCCTATGTAGCATAGGTTTCCAACAAACACTTTCAGCTCCCTATGTAGCATAGGTTTCCAACAAACACTTTCAGCTCCCTATGGAGCATAGGTTTCCAACAAACACTTTCAGCTCCCTATGGAGCATAGGTTTCCAACAAACACTATCCAAGCCATTCTTTTAAGATCGTTGCATGTCTTCCCCGTCATCTTCATCTCTACATCCACCTGTGTTCTTCCTCTTTGCTTCTTCCCCTGGGGATTACAAAAAAGGACATGTCGTGAAATACTTTCCATTGGGTTTCGCAGTGTGTGACCTATTCAGCTTCATCGTCTTCGCTGTATATCTTTGTCCACGGGTATTCGACCAGTACTTTTCCATAATTCAACTTTAGGAATGGCTGCACAGCTACTTACTACCGCTACCGAAGCCAAGGATCATTCACAGATCAGTGCCTACAGAATCATCACGATGCAGAACACTGCGAGGAAGCTGCTGGATAAAATAGTTGCTCGTGTCCTCACCTGTCACATTGGACAGATACGCGCATTCCCACCCACAATAGAAGGTTATAAATATAAAAAGAGACATGGCTCAATGCGGCAGTATTTGCCTATGACGTCTTCGTAGGCTTCCACAGACGAGAGGAGACATGTGCTACTGCTATAGATCTGGAGGCTGCATACAACAGGGTACCATTTGAATACCTCATGCATATACTCCTCATACAAGCGGTGCACCCCTTCCACATTAGATGGATCGCCACGGCACTGTTTCAGAGGAAGGTGATACTCAGATGTGAAAGTTGGTCTTCCGAGCCAACATCCATTTGTCCAGGGCTGCCACAAGGCTCACCATTGTCACCAGTTCTATTTAATGTGTACACAATAACTATCACGGAACAACAGCTGGAATGGAGGGGGAGAACTATGACTTTTGCTGATGATATCCTGGTATATCGACAGGGAAGAGACAGACGGGGAATCGCCTCCACAATGCAAGACGAACTCGATCGCATTTCTTCCTGGTGTCGAGTTTCAGCTGCTGTTGTTAATCCTAATAAACCATCAGTTTCATGGCTCTCCCTTAACAATCATATCGTTAATACGGAAACACTGGTGGTACGAACGGCAGCTGATGAGGTGACCTGGGACAGGTTGATGATGTACCTCGGAGTTAAGTTTGATCGCAGCCTGTGTTTTCGGGATTACGTCGACCATGTGATAACAAAATCCCGCAAAGGATTAACCGCTTTAAAGGTCATGGCAGCTGCCAACATTGAGCAGAGGCTACTTACCCTTATGTTCCAGGGATTAGTCCTCGTACCAATCGAGTATGCCCTAGCAATTCTTATTGTCCGTACGACTCAAATTGATAGGCTGGAGAAAATAGAGAATGAAGCCATGCGCATTATCCTGGAGTGTACGAATGAAATTCCTGTGTAGCAATGAGGTATCTTCTTCACTTACCACTCATGGATGGCAGGATCGAGATCGGGAGGGCACGAGCATACCTGAAGATCAGATCCTTGGTCTTCCTCTTTGTCTTTTTCCTTTGGGGATTCCAAAAAAAAGCCTGTTGTGTAATACTCTCAGTTAGCTTCCGCAGTGTGTGTCCTATCCAGCGCCAGCGTCTTCGCTGTATCTCTTTATCCACTGGTATTTGACTGGCATATTTCCATAATTCTATGTTAGTGATTTTGTCCTGCCACTTCCATCCTTTTATTCTACTCAAGCATCCATTAATGAATGTCTGTATCCTCATGATTGTCATTTTAGTTGCTCTCCATGTTTCACACCCATATAATAAGACTGACTTAACATTATCCTAAACCACACAATACATATATTAATTAATTTGTTTTATATTAATTATTTTAAGTTGGGACTTTTGACGAGGAATGTGGGGTATAGAGATAAACTCCGACCTGCTATGGTTCTTGAAAAGGTTTGTGTTCGAATCCTGCGACTAGCGAAGTCATTGTTGTCTTCGTTCTAGAAGTTTCTTCGTGGCTTCACTCTGCCCCGGTCTGTGGGTCGTGGGATACAATTTCTAATGCTCATAGAGAACAGAAGAAAAAAAATAGAACGTCTCGTGTGCACTTTGCACACGTTAAAGAAACTTTGCCAGTTTGAAACCAAAAAGAATAAACAACAAAATGATGCTGACTGGCAAAGACTTTGTTGGAGAAAAAAATATATAAAAAATAAAGGCAAAACTCTCGACCATTAATAAATAAAATTACCCTTGCCATCAGAAAATATCTGCCTGAATGGCGAGGAACACCTGAGCGTACGACTGCCAGTGTGAAATTTAGGCAAAGATGACTTTCAGGCCAAATTCTTTCCTACTTCATCTAGTTAGAGAGAAAGTGCGCGCAAAAAAAAAAAAAAAAAAAAAAAAGAAATCAAACAATTTTTCAGCCAGAGAACAAGAAACAAGAATGTGTTTATGAATGTAGGAATGTATGTGTTTATGAATGTAGGAATGTATGTGTTTATGAATGTAGGGATGTACGTGTTTATGAATGTAGGGATGTATGTGTTTATGAATGTAGGGATGTATGTGTTTATGAATGTAGAGATGTATGTGTTTATGAATGTAGGGATGTATGTGTTTATGAATGTAGGGATGTATGTGTTTATGAATGTAGGGATGTATGTGTTTATGAATGTAGGGATGTGTGTGTTTATGAATGTAGGGATGTATGTGTTTATGAATGTAGGGATGTATGTGTTTATGAATGTAGGGATGTATGTGTTTATGAATGTAGGAATGTATGTGTTTATGAATGTAGGGATGTACGTGTTTATGAATGTAGGGATGTATGTGTTTATGAATGTAGGGATGTATGTGTTTATGAATATAGGGATGTATGTGTTTATGAATGTAGGGATGTATATGTTTATGAATGTAGGGATGTTTGTGTTTATGAATGTAGGGATGTATGTGTTTATGAATGTAGGGATGTATGTGTGTTTGAATGTAGGGATGTATGTGTTTATGAATGTAGGGATGTATGTGTTTATGAATGTAGGAATGTATGTGTTTATGAATGTAGGGATGTATGTGTTTATGAATATAGGGATGTATGTGTTTATGAATATAGGGATGTATGTGTTTATGAATGTAGGGATGTATGTGTTTATGAATGTAGTGATGTATGTGTTTATGAATGTAGGGATGTATGTGTTTATGAATGTAGGGATGTATGTGTTTATGATTGTAGGGATGTATGTGTTTATGAATGTAGGGATGTATGCGTTTATGAATGTAGGGATGTATGCGTTAATGAAGGTAGGGATGTATCGTTAATGAATGTAGAGATGTATGTGTTTATGAATGTAGTGATGTATCGTTAATGAATGTAGAGATGTATGTGTTTATGAATGTAGTGATGTATGTGTTTATGAATGTAGGGATGTATGCGTTTATGATTGTAGGGATGTATGCGTTTATGAATGTAGGGATGTATGCGTTTATGAATGTAGAGATGTATGCGTTTATGAATGTAGGGATGTATGTGTTTATGAATGTAGGGATGTATGTGTTAATGAATGTAGGGATGTATGTGTTAATGAATGTAGGGATGTATCGTTAATGAATGTAGAGATGAATGCGTTTATGAATGAATGTAGGGATGTATGTGTTTATGAATGTAGGGATGTATGTGTTTATGAATGTAGGGATGTATCGTTAATGAATGTAGAGATGTATGCGTTTATAAATGTAGAGAAGTATGTGTTAATGAATGTAGGGATGTATGTGTTAATGAATGTAGGGATGTATCGTTAATGAATGTAGAGATGTATGTGTTTATGAATGTAGAGATGTATGTGTTAATGAATGTAGGAATGTATGCGTTTATGAATGTAGGGATGTATGTGTTTATGAATGTAGAGAAGTATGCTTTTATGAATGTATGGACTGAGTTATTGGGTACACTGGACTATATGACAACAAAACATGTTCTACAAGATTGCCCCCAGTACACAGACCTGAGAAGAGCAATTTGTTCCACACCCACCCCCTGGAAGAGAAACTATATGGGGCAATCGAATCACTTAAACAGACAGCTGCCTTCATGATGGAATCCTGAATGCAGAGAGAGAGAGAGAGAGAGAGAGAGAAAGAGAGAGAGAGTTATTGAGTTATGTGCGGGTCATCATCATTGCACTCCGAACATATTCCATAGGTGCTCAGATCCCCTCCTCAGCAAGTCCCGCAGTTTCCAGCGACTGACGACTCCAGTTCTGTGTTGGTTGATAAGTCTTCTTACACGGCCACTAAGTTTCTCATTTCTGGCTGTGCCCATCTTAACTCCCAACTCTTTTGTATGGATGTATGTATTTATGAATATATGGACGTATGCGTTTATGAATATAGGGATGTATGTATTTATGAATGTATGGATGTATGCGTTTATGAATATAGGGATGTATGCATTTATGAATGTATGGATGTATGCGTTGATGAATAAATAAACATATGCGTTTATGAATGAATGGTTACGTACGCATGGGTTTCTGCACCTCTGTTTGGTGTGCACGCCCATAGTAGCAGATTTACACAGATGCATGTGTTCGCTTGGGTACGCAATACGATTATCCACATTGATAAACTTATTGGGAATTAACTCATGTAAACGCTTCGGAGGCGAAGGCGCAAAAGCAGGGGAGCTAGAAGGTTTCAACGACCCACGGCTGATGATTTGCGACGGATCGGTGAACCAGAACCACCTGACCCTGCTCCACCTCTCTGTGGTGCCTGCAGTAACAGATTAACCTGTCTAGTCAGGCTGAAAGAGTAGGGATCGAAGAGGGAAGATAACCCAGTACTCAAAAGTGTCGTGTTGAAGTCAGATTTATTGGGCCGAAAGGTGCAAATATCACAGTTGTACTCCAAAATCACAACAAAAGCAGACACGCCCACTTAACGTCCTTTTAAGGGCGGATGACGAAGAGATGTACTCCTGTAATCATCGTTCGAACGTAAGTAGGCATATAAACGTTTCAAGTAATAATAGAGTCTGGAATCCTGTACCTACCTCCACATATTTTTAAAACCCTCCCTTTTACTGTATTTCACACCTGCTTCCACCCTGTCAGCCGACCTTATCAATTTCAGTCCAGTCGGTGCCTGAACACTGGCCGGATCACAGAGAAATGATCTATTTCCATTTTTTGAGAGTCTAGCATGTTATCGCCATGCAGTTGGATCTCTGTGTATATCCTAATATATTTTTGTGTTGGTGTTTGTTGTTTCAGCTGAAGGCTTTCATGGCTGAAACGTCGTTCTACTTTTGTTTTGTTTTTCATCTACTTAAAGCTGTTACAAAACCCCTTTTTCACTTTTTTAACAAATATTTTCATTATTATCATTATCAACTTTACAGCAGCTTTCTAGCATCTTGACGTCTTTACACCTTTACTCATTTACACCTTTACTCCTTAACAAGAAACAGCTTCCTTTAGTCCTAAGTATCCCCGTCACGCCAAGTGGCGTATAGGGAATATGGTGTTAGTGACCATACATTTTACAGACCTTCGGCACATGATTTGTGGGGTAATGTGGTCGGTATTACGCCCGTGCCGCTTCACTTTCCCGGAAAAAATCCGGTACCCATTAAAGGCTGGGTGAACTCGGAAGCCGTCGGTTGTGATCGAACCCTACCCCTTGTCCTTTGTAGTCCAGTTCACTAACCACTGAGCTATCGCGGCTCCAAGAAACAGCTTGACTTGACAGAAAATTCAACAGAAAGTATAAACAGAAAGTATAAACAGATAGTATAAACAGAAAGTATAAACAGAAAGTATAAACAGATAGACAGAATCGGAAAAATAACGAAAGAAACCTTGGTAGAAAAGAATTCAAACTCTGGCTTAATTTAGGGACCTGAATATGCGCAGTTTAACAGCGACGGCATAAAACAAAGAGCTCTGGGAAAGTCAATACTTTTTGAATTAATGATAGACCGGCTGGGTAGGTCTTAATATGTACAAAAGGTTTCATTTTTAACTTTTAATGCTTTTCCAACTTCTGTCTGTGTTTGTGTGCATTGTCTATGTCCCAGTAGATGGCTTGCCTTTAGGGTGGAACAGTGAGTCGGTGAATATTGTCTCCCAAGTTATGTTACGTTATGTTCTGCTATACAATATAATGTAACGTTACGGTATGTTATTTTGTGTTATGTTATGTTAAAGGTAAAGGTAAAGGTCAAGTACGAGACTTGAACCGGCGTCTTAGCACGCGAGTTTCCACCCATATGTGCTCGGCCGCCTATCCAGAAATGTTCGGAGATTTCTGGATAGTGTCGCCTCAAGCATCGAAACTCAGATACGAGGTGCCATTCCTCACCTTCCCAGGGTAATACCCTGGTACCTATTTCTGCCAACGGCTGGGTCGACCGTGGGGATATTTTTTTTTTTCCAACCACGAGTACAACTCACACTGCTCCCAGCGGGAATCGAACATGGGTTGTCCGAACGTCGGTAGCCTAGTCGGGTGGTTTTCCCAACTCGACTACTGAGGCCCCAAATGGTACGATATATGTTATGTTACGATACGTTATGTTATGTTTGTTTTGTTGAGTTACGTTATACGTAATGTTATATTGCATTATGTTACGTTATGTTGTGTTATTTTATGTTATGCGATATTATGTTACGTTAAGCTGTGTTTTGTTAAATTTCGTTAGCTTGTGTTATGTTAAACTTATATGCTATAGTACGTTATGTTATGTTATGTTATGCTACTTTACGTGATGTTCTGTTATATTACGTTACGTTGAATTACGTCGTGTTGTGTTATATTACGTCCGGTTATGTTACGCATGTTATGCTATCTTTAGTTATGTTATATTTTATTACCTTATGTAATATTACGTTACGTTATATTATGTTTTGTTATGTTCGGGTAATTTTTATTACACACCGAACCGATCCATAGGTGCTCCGATTTTGCTCTCGAAATACTGAGAATCTTCGTAGAAAGCCCTGACCCACGCGCACGAACTCCGCACACGGCTTGAGATCCACTGTAGAAATTCAGTTCCTAGTCTCTAGGAACTTCGTCCGAGACAAAAGCTGGCGAACGCAAAAAAAATAAATAAATAAATAATTCCACTGTGTGGGTATATTTTTTCTGACAATTTTCACCCGAAAACGACCCGTTTTTTTGCCATCTCTTTTTAATGTTTAACTGCTAAGGGTTTTTTTAACGTGCGCGAGTGTACACGAGACCACCTTGTTTGTTGTCCTTGTCTGAGAAGGCTAAACATCGGGTCTCAATACTCAGAGATTAGAGCAGGGCTAAGCTACAAAGAAATGGCGGATTCAATTTCTTTTTTTTTTTTTTTTTTGGAAACATATTCCCACTGGTGGAATTGAATGTTATATATACTCAATTTTCTTGTAAGTAACAGAAACATGGACATTAAGTATGAATCAGAGCAAACAATTGTAGCCTTTAACATATAGATCTATAGAAAAATTAGGACAATTGGGTTGAAGGAAAATAAAGACAAACAAAGAAATTCTGAATTAGCTAAAAGTGAAAAATGAACTACTTAACACAATTCGGAAAAAAAAACTAAAATTGTTGGACATGTGAAGAGACACGATACACTTCTTAAAGTCATCTTGGATGCGAAGGAACAGGGTAGACGGGACGACCATGACTAGCGTGGTCTGATAACATGAAAAGGTGGGCAGGTGAACCTATGACAACGTGCGCCATCACAACAAGAGACAGAGTCAAATGGGCCTCTATTCTGTTACTTTGTGGTTTTACCCTCCCCTGGTCTCTGAGTTGAGACATCCGATGTCCAACCCTCTCTGAGAAGTGAGACCCGATGTCCAACCCTCTCTGAGAAGTGAGATCCGATGTCCAACCCTCTCTGAGAAGTGAGATCCGATGTCCAACCCTCTCTGAGAAGTGAGATCCGATGTATAACCCTCTCTGAGAAGTGAGATCCGATGTATAACCCTCTCTGAGAAGTGAGATCCAATATCCAACCCTCTCTGAGAAGTGAGATCCGATGTATAACCCTCTCTGAGAAGTAAGATCCAATATCCAACCCTCTCTGAGAAGTGAGATCCGATGTATAACCCTCTCTAAGAAGTGAGATCCAATATCCAACCCTCTCTGAGAAGTGAGATCCGATGTATAACCCTCTCTGAGAAGTAAGATCCAATATCCAACCCTCTCTGAGAAGTGAGATCCGATGTATAACCCTCTCTGAGAAGTGAGATCCGATGTATAACCCTCTCTGAGAAGTGAGATCCGATGTATAACCCTCTCTGAGAAGTGAGATCCGATGTCCAACCCTCTCTGAGAAGTGAGATCCGATGTATAACCCTCTCTGAGAAGTGAGATCCGATGTATAACCCTCTCTGAGAAGCGAAATTCGATGTATAACCCTCTCTGAGAAGTAAGATCCAATATCCAACCCTCTCTGAGAAGTGAGATCCGATGTATAACCCTCTCTGAGAAGTGAGACCCGATGTCTATCCCACTCTTAATAGTGAAATCCGATGTCATCCCATTCCAACTAGTGAGATCCGATGTTTATCCCACTCTAACTAGTGAGATCCGATGTCTATCCCACTCTAACTAGTGAGATCCAATGTCTATCCCACTCTAACTAGTGAGATCCGATGTCTATCCCACTCTAACTAGTGAGATCCAATGTCTATCCCACTCTAACTAGTGAGATCCAATGTCTATCCCACTATAATTAGTGAGATCCGATGTCTTTCCCACAGTAGCTAGTGAGATCCAATGTCTATCCCACTCTAACTAGTGAGATCCGATGTCTATCCCACTCTAACTAGTGAGATCCGATGTCTATCCCACTCTAACTAGTGAGATCCAATGTCTATCCCACTATAATTAGTGAGATCCGATGTCTTTCCCACAGTAGCTAGTGAGATCCGATGTCTTTCCCACTCTAACTAGTGAGATCCAATGTCTATCCCACTCTAACTAGTGAGATCCGATGTCTTTCCCACTCTAGCTAGTGAGATCCAATGTCTATCTCACTCTAACTAGTGAGATCCGATGTCTATCCCACTCTAGCTAGTGAGATTTGATGTCTAGCCCTTTCTTTTACAAAGAAAACAAACAAGAGATCCCTTATGCACTCTGTGCTCCCAAAAGAACCCTTGCTTTTGGAACATTTTTGCTCTGACCGCCGCCGTTTGGGCCAAATCTTTCCAAACTTTAACTATTAAAGACTCTTCTTTTTTTTTGTAGTTCTCCGAGAGGGCTAGGCACCAGATCTTACTACTCTAAAATCAGGAAATGGTAAAGCCACGAAGAAACCACGGATTCAAGTGAAAACTTTCCACCACCTCTCGGAACATTCCTGACCAGAGGCTGATGCATTACCTCCCGACCACATAGTTTCCTGCGCGGCCGCTGAAACAGTATGCTCACGAGACTACACCCACGCATGTATACAGAGTGATTCGATGAGCATGATTACAAAAGTGGAGGCGGGCTGTGTACGCATGCAATGGGTAGAGTCGTTGCAGAAATCCAAAATACGTAAGGTCACCTTTGTCTATGTCCCTGGACATGCGGGAGTACGGGGAAATGAAAGGGCGGACAGGTTGGCTAGCTGCGCTGTCGTTGAGGACGGGCAACCAATGGATCAGGCGGACATCATCAATGCCCTCCGAGATGTGGGAAGAGCACAGGACTCCGACAAACACAGATCCACGTCACTTCTTCGGATGATGGAGATAGGAGTTAAGATGGACACAGCCAGAAATGAGAAACTTAGTGGCCGTGTAAGAAGGCTTATCAACCAACATAGAACTGGAGTCGTCAGTCGCTGGACACTGAGGGAATTGTTGAGGAGGGGTTCTGAGCACCTATGGACATGTTCGGAGTGCAATGATGATGACCCGCAAATAACTCAGTAACTCAATATATATATATATAGTAAAAGTGTAGGTAAAGTTCCTCCCGTCACGCCAAGTGGCGTATAGGGAAATATGGTGCTAGTAATCGTAAATTTTACAGACCTTCAGCTCATGATTTTTGGGATAATGTAATTAGTATTACGCCCGTGCTGCTTTACTTTCGTAGAAAAAAATCCGGTACCCATTTAAGGCTGGGTGAACCCGGAAGCCGTCGGTTGGGATCGAACCCTACTCCTTGTCCTTTGTAGTCCAGTTCACTAACCACTGAGCTATCGCGGCTCCCTGTATATATATATATATATATATATATATATATATATATATATATATATACAGAGAGAGAGAGAGAGAGAGAGAGAGAGAGAGAGAAGGTATAGTTAAAGTGGACAACATAAACCAGAATGACTTTTTGGCGCGATAGGCCTTCAACAGGAACATACAACACATGCACAGATATGTATTTTAAAATAAATAAATAATAAAAAAAAATTATAATAATTTCGAACGAGAATTTAAAGGAAAATTAGAATCAAGTCTTCCCTGTATTCTCTCTGATGTGGCAATAACAGACAATCTACTCTCAAGAGCCAATCGCGTGCACAAAGCCATCTCTCGACCTAAAATCTGCTCTCGATCTTCTATCGGTTATTAATAACATCTTTAGTGAATCGGGGTTTTTTTAAGGCCAAAATTTACGCTGAACAGAACCCTGACTAAAAGTGGTCAGTAACTCCCAGCTGATAGTTTACTTCAGGATCAGCTCTACATCTGAATAAAATCATACTCTATTTGTCCAAGCTAGCCAGTCTGTCAATGAGAGACGGAATCGAAAGGAAAGGCAGCCCGGTGCTCACAAGTACAGTTTTGATTAAAGATATTATGGGTCGAAAGGCGTGTATACCTCATGTTGCCGTAGCCGCATAACAACCCGTCTTTAGTGGGCGTGTAAGAAGACTAATCAACCAACACAGAACTGGAGTCGTCAGTCGCTGGACACTTCGAGACTTGCTGAGGAGGGGATCTAAGCACTTATGGATGTGTACGGAGTGCAGTGATGATGACCCGCAAATAACTCAATAACTCAATAACAACCCATCTACGTTCATTTGACTTTCTTTTTAGAAAGAACGACGATAGTAAAGTCGGATGTTTGGGCGGAAAGACGCATATATTACAGTTCCATTACAAATACATCACAAAGTCTAATTGCAACTTAACGTAGTTTTAAGGGTGGATAACGTAGAGGTACGCGCCCTCTACCTTCCGTTTGTTTGTTTTCCATTTTTTTTTCTTGTTCTTTGTTTAATCTTTTTACTTTTTTTTTTTTTTTTTCTTCTTTCTTTCATTCTTTCTTTTTTTTCTTTCTCCCCTTCTTTTCTACCTTTTTTTCTTTTTTGTCCTTTTATTTCTTCCTTTATCCCTTTCATTTTTTTTTCTTTTTCTTTCTTTCTTTCTTTCTTTCTTTTCTGCCTTCTTTCTTGTGTCTTTTCAGTCTATCTTTCTTTCTTTCTTTCTCCCCTTCTTTTCTACCTTCTTTCTTTATGTATTATCATTCTTTCTTTCTATTTCTTTTTTCTCTTTCTGTTTATCCTTTCTTATTTTCTTTCTTCCCTTCCTTTCTACTTGTTATTTATGTCTAAACCATTTTAAAAGAATGACAAGAAACAGAACTGTCTGAAAAGTGTTTGTTGATGACCTATGTTCCACAGGGAGCTGAAAGGTAAAAGAAGAACAAACAACTAGAACATGAAGTAAAATAACTTTGTGGTCACCAGATATAATCAACTTGTGAAACTTTGACCAATCTACTCTCAAGAGCAGACATTATCTCTGTTATGATAATATAAGAAGATATATGATAATATATGATGATATATGATGGTATATGATGATATATGATGAGATGTATACGTTATTATACGTTATAAGGCGATCATCATCATCATCAAGTACCATGCCTGCTGACGTAGGCGATCATGTCTCGCCACAACTTTCGATCTCGACAGTTAGCGTATAGAAGTGAGAATGAGTTTCATCAGTGCTGTATAGAGCCAATTCTGACATATGGAAGCGAATCATGGACAGTAGATAAACAAATGAAAAGACGATTAGAGGCCACAGAGATGAGATTTCTCAGAAGAATGTTGGAAGTTCCCTGGACAGCTAAAAAGACCAATGAGGAAATTCTCAAAGAGGCCAACACAAAAAGGGAGCTCTTAAAAAACATCAGAAAGAAACAATCAACATTTTTCGGGCACATCATGAGAAGAGGAAAGTTGGAATACTTGGTTACAACTGGCAAAATACAAGGAAAGAGAGATCACAGACGACAAAGAAAGAAAATACTATATGGCATGGAAAACAGTCAACAAAAGAATTGGTACGATAATAGGTGGATAGAACATTATGGAAGGACATGATCGCCTACGCCAATCGGTATGGCACACGATGATGATAACGCACAGTTTGACGTTAAGAAGGTTACGCCAAAAGACGTTATAGCGCCAATTGGCCTGGACTGGATCGAAGCGGAGACATTGTCCACTAAATGGGATGGATCGCGAGACCTTGTCCGTGGTCTATGCCCCAAGGGGTCTAAACACCGGAGGACGGTGAGTTCAAATATTGAGTAGGTCAGGACGTTTGACCGAAATATTATGTTGACCTTCAGTCTGATAATTTGCGACATAAACATTACTAAATTTGCGACATATAAAATAGTTCCTTCAGTTATTGTCCCAAATTAATATAATTATAATTGAATCATAATCATGATCGTCATCAAGTACCGGGTCTACCGATGTAGGTGATCATGCCTCCCCACAACTTTCGATCTCGACAGTTCTTTATTATTTCTGTTGTTGACTTTCTGCCAAGACATTCTCTTAAGCTGTTTGGTATCTTTTCTATTTGCTTCCCTCTATCTCTTCCTCCCTCAATTTTTCCAGTTGTTACAATATATTCTAGTTGGTCTCTTCTCATTACATGGTAACAAATAATAATTGTTTCTTCTTAATATTGGAAATTAGCTCTCTTTTTGCTTTGACCTCTTTCAGAACATTTTCATTACTCTTCTTAGCTGTCCATGGTATTCTCAACATTCTTCTGTAAAACCACATTTCTACAGACTCCAGTGATTTTCTTGTCTGTTGTAACAACCTTAAGGGGACTCCAATGGAAAACCCTCGATCGGTAGGGGAAATCATATGCTACAGGTGATACCCGATCGTCATCAAGCTACTGTAAGCAAAATAAAGATAAAACACACTCTAAAGATAGGTACTTGGAATGTGTAAACACTTATGCAGAAGGGTAAACCGGAAAACATCATACAAGAAATGAAAAGAATGGGTTTACAATTACTGGGACTTTGCGAAATGAGATACACCGGATCAGGGGAGATATATTCTGATGAACATAAAATAATATATTCTGTAGGTACTGAACACCAAAGAGGAGTAGGTACCATCTTGGATGAATCATAATATCTAGAGCATTTCCATTAAAAGTTAGGAGTAAATAATGGTTTTGATGTTGATTAGCATCTCTTTCAGTTTTGTTCTCAATCTTTTTGTTATATTAAAACGTAGCAGTGATTCTTACAGAAGACACTAGAGAAGGATCGCCCTCTATTTCCTCTACTACAATATCTTTCAAGAAAGAGATAGAATGTTATCTTATAATAGTCCGTTCAGAAATTCATAATCACACCTGAATTAGTTTTGCGTGATAACCGCTTGTTATTTTGGTTTCAAATTATCTTTTATGACGATATCACACAAGTTGATTCAAATTTTAGAGTTTACAGTAATCGTGTTAAATTTTCCAGTTTACTGCAATTCTTGTCAGGGGCGTATCTACATAGTACTTAATTGTGGGCGTTGTTCGTTATGTGTAATTGCAAACATGAATTCAATTGGCTACAATTAGTCTTTTCCTTCGGTCACCATTAGACCCCAGGACGTCCTAACTGCAGCTGGAATTGAATTCATCTTAATTTTAATTATTCCGAATCTGACGATTCCAAGAGGTTGATAATCATTACTGGCTGGACAAATAGTAACCCATCTCGTTTCCAGTACTCATCTTCCACCCGCAGCACATGTTCAACACACTTCTTCCAGAACGGAATGTCTATTTTTGAGAGATACTCGCGTGTCAGAACTTCAAGATCACACATTTTAAACGTCCTGTTCTGTTCTGCAACTTGTCCTTTGACGTGAGCCCAGACAAGTTCGATTGGATTAAGGTGCGCATGATATGCAGGGAGTCGAAGAGAGGTGTGACCGTATTTCTCAATGATTTTGTCAACATGGTACACCTTTTTCTTATTCGTATTCTTCACAAGTTGTAACAATTCGGGTTTTAAATATGTGTCGTCAAATTTGACATTTTCATTCGCAAGCCATGTCCTAATTTGTTCTTTTGTATTTGATGCAGTAGGCACTTTGTCTTCCTCTGATACGACATTGTGGTATGATGCATTATCCATGACTATGCATGAAGGTCTCTCCAGGATTGGTAAAAGATCGTTCTCCAACCAGTGCCTGAAAATGTTTCCATTCATTTCAGTATGGTAGTCCCTACCGTCGGTACTTTTTGATTGGACAATAAGTCCCGCATCATGGACAAGGCCGTTTTCAGTGCTTCCAGCATGCGTTAATATAATGCGCTGGCCTTTGCTGCTCGGAATTGTTCTTTTGAGTTTGCCATTTACTGACTGCATATTATTTAGCATAGGTGTGGTGTGCGTTGACCCATGATTCGTCCAAATATACAATATCATACCGTTCACTCCGCCGCTCACGGATCTGTCTCAGGTATTTGCTTCGAGCAATGACCAAGTGTGGTTTTTCACAAATAATATTCCTGCCCACAACAGTTTTTCTGAAAGTGAAGCCGGCTCCTCGCACAATCTTCCATAGAGTACTTTTTTAGAAATGTCAATATTGCAGTCTGCATGCAATTTTAATTGCATGCAGACTGAGAGCAACAAGTACATTATTAGCAAACATTTTCAATATCTCACGTTTTATGACATCCGTGTCAAAGCTGTCGACTTCCTTTTCGTTCCTTGATTGACATGAGTGCACTCTGAGTCTTGTTTAATCCAACGAGAAAATGACGATCTATTAAGACCAAGCGCGAGTTGTGTTCGTCTCTCTGGGTGATGAATATCACAATATAAATACCCCATCTTGGATTCCCTAAGGAAGTGCTGATATAGTAAAAAAGTAACCTTTTGCATAGTTATAAATTTGCATTTCATTATGATTATGATGATTATGATGATGATAATGATGATTATGATTACGATAGTGATGATGATGATTATGATTATGATGGTGATGGTGATGATTATGATGATGATGATGATTATTATAATTATGATAATGATGATAATGATGATGATGATGATAATGATGATGATGATTATGATGGTGTTGGTGATGATGATGATTATGATGATGATGATAATTATGATTATGATGATGATGATGATTATGATTATGATGATGATGATGATGATTATGATTATGATTATGATGATGATGATGATGATGATTATGATTATGATTATGATGATGAGGATGATGATTATGATTATGATTATGATTATGATAATGATAACGATGATGATGATGATTATGATTATGATGACTATGATAATTATGATTATAATTATGATGATGATGATGATTATGATTATGATTATGATTATGATGAAAATGATGATTATGATTACGATTATGATTATGATGATGATGGTGATTTTGATGGTGATAATGATGATTATGATTATGATGATGATGTTTATGATTATGATGATGATTATGATGATGATTATGATAATGATTATGATTATGATAATGATGATGATGCTGATTATGATTATGATGATGATTATTATTATAATTATGATTATGACGATGATGATGACGATGATGATGACGATTATGATGATGGTGATGATGATGATTATGATTATGATTATGATGATGATGTTTATGATTATGATGATGCTTATGATAATGATTATGATAATGATGATGATGCTGATTATGATTATGATGATGATTATTATTATAATTATGATTATGACGATGATGATGATGATTATGATAATTGTGATGATGATGATGATTATGATTATGATGATTATGATGATGATTATGATGATAATGATGATTATGATGATGATGATGATGATGATGATTATGATGATGATGATGATGATGATGATGATTAAGATGATTATGATGATTATGATGATGATGATGATGATGATGATGATGATGATGATGATGATGATGATGATGATGATTATGATGATTATGATGATTATGATGATTATGATGATGATGATGATGATGATGATGATGATGATGATTATGATGATGATGATGATTATGATGATGATGATGATGATGATGATTATGATGATTATGATGATTATGATGATGATGATGACGATGATGAAGAACAAACAGAATCCGATCAAGAAAAACCAGACGGAGATGCAGTAGAAAAAAGAAGAAAAAAAAATACGGCTGTGTGGAGCACACTTGCTGTCGTCTATCGGAACAGCATGAGAACCAGTGCAGTCATTGTGACTAGTGATAATATGTGCTTTATTAATACATTTTCAATTATCGCTGGCATACAGAAATTATGGCGTATTGCCACATGGAAAATGAAAACTCCTTTGATCCGTAACCTGAACACAGAACATCGGGGCCAACAGACGCTGCTGCTGCAGTTAATAGCCTGATTACAATCGTCGACACATAGTTGACTGATAGCGTCAGAGTTGGTGAACCAGATGTGACCATGAACCTTCCCAG